>JBCNYH010000016.1:1194546-1211551 GCA_039654325.1 Tandanus tandanus
CCCCCCCCCCCCCCCCCCCCCCCCCCCCCCCCCCCCCCCCCCCCCCCCCCCCCCCCTTCCCCCCCCCTCCCCCCCCACATCCTCGCTGTCACTGTCAATCCATTCAACTCATGTACTCAGACTCATTTGAAAGGTATATCGAAGCCCATGTTCAGAGTAGCTATCAGTGCCAGGATGATAATTATTTCCATCATTTTTAAATAGATAAAATTACTAAAGTAATATAAAAAAAACTTTTACATCAAACAAATGAAAACAGAAAGAAGTTGGTAGGATTATTTAGCCTTGCAACCATATACACTTGAGAGAAGCACTCTGTAAGTGTTGCCAGTGCAAAAAAAAAAAAAAAAAAACCCTTTGGTGGACACATGCCCTAAATGTGCTTACACAAATTTGTGGGTAAAGAGAACTTTCTTCATACCCTTCTCTTAATCCCAGGATGGTATGGAGTGCATTGCTCTATAAACTGCCCCAGTGGTACATGGGGACTCGGCTGTAACCTCACCTGCATGTGTGGGAATGGAGGTGCTTGTAACGCTCTAGACGGTCAGTGTACCTGCACTCAGGGCTGGAGAGGAGAACGATGTGACATCCACTGCCAGGTGAGTTTTGGAAGAAATTCAAACACTTCTGTACTGTACTCATCAGGATAACTTTTCTTGATTACTGCCTTCATAATAAATCAGTTCCAAATAAATCATCCCCTATCAATCCTTGGGGAATTTGAGATGTTAACTGAATGCTTATCAGGCATGATGTAGATATTATAAGGCAACTTAGCCTTTATTTATCAGTTGAAATGGTATGTACAGCATGCTGAAGAGATCACATGCAGCAAATGGGGCAGAATAAAATTGAACAAATGTCTCTCTTAATCGCAGAGCACATAAAAAAAAAAACATTTCCCAAATAATCCTGGATTACAGTTTGACAAAACAGATATCATAAAATCCAAATTCAAATTCAAATTTATTTTTCACATACAAACTCATACACAGTACAACATGTAGTGAAATGCTTATTACGACTGTCCTATATTTGAAGAAGAATAAAAACTATCAATATCAAGAAGAATTTTCGTCAAGAGTATGCTGCATAGCCGTCAGCGTGTTTCTGCCCTGCGATGGCCTGGCGAGCTGTCCAGGGTGTACTCTGTCCACGCCCAGAGATAGAATTAAGCGCTACAGAAAATGAACGATGAATATTAAGAAGAATAAAATATCAATAACTATTTGAAGGGAAAAAAAACCCACCAATAGTTAAAAGTCATATAAATATAAATATAAAATATAAAATATAAATGTAGTGACGATAAATAATACGGTGTGTAAAGTGACGGTGCAGTATGCAAACAAAGATGTCCAGTGAGTGTGAGGTTGTTGAGTGTGCAGAGTAGTGCAAGGTGTACAGAGAGTGCAATTTGTGTGTGCAACAATCAGCTGAGGTAGAATGTAATGATCATGCAATGATCAAATCCATGCAATAAATGCGATAATCACAGTCTTTCTTCACATTATACACATCAAATTGATCACAATACAAGCAACTATAAGATGTAATATGTTCATAAATATTTTACTTAAATAATTTTGCCCAGAATCCAAAACCTTCCATTGTTTGCCATAATGTGTGATGATGCAATCTCTTTAGGATGGGACATATGGCATGGATTGTCGAGAGCGCTGTGACTGCAGTCATGCTGATGGCTGTCACCCTGCAACTGGACACTGCCGCTGTCTCGCAGGCTGGACAGGTGAGCCGGGCTTCTTTGTCTCTGCTTAGGATAAATATGCAGGCTGCATCTTGGTACACTCCAGAAATGACGTGACCTTATCATGCTGTTACTTCTGTAATGATCAGCTATTTCAGATCATGGCAAATACAATCCTTTTCTCGCTCTCTTCTTTCTGCCTCCTGTGTTTTTCTCTTCTTGTAAATCAGACCTTACTGCTTTCACATGTTGGGCGCATGTTGGCCTTGTGCTATGTTCATCTAAACTTTCTCACTCACTCAATCCAATCAGGGTCGCGGGGAGGCTGGAGCTTATCTCACCCGACACTGGGTGAAGGCAGAGTACACCCTGAACAGCTCACCAGACCATTGCAGGGCCCACACACACAACCATTCACACTCACACCTAGGGGCAATTTGGAGCAGTCATTTAGCCTCATGTGCATGTCTTTGGACTGTGGGGGAAACCGGAGTACCCAGAGGAACCCCATGCCCACATGGGAAGAACATGCAAACTCCACACAGAAACTCCCTTGCCGAACCCAGGACTCGAACCCAGGACCTTCTTTCTGTGAGGCGGATTAGCTAACCAATGTCCCACCGTGCCACCCCTTCTCTTGCTCTCCTTCATCTCCTTTAATCTCTGTTCTTGGATGGTCTGTTTTTTGTCTTGAATATTTCACTTTCCTCTCATCTGTGTTCCCGTTTCCTACTCTGTTCCTGTTATCACCACTTTTTATTTTGTTTTCCTCCCTATTCCTTTCTTCTCTCCTGTTCTTGCCTCACCTCACTCCGATTGTCCTCCAGCATTCGAGTAGCATAATGATGTAATGTTGCCCTGTCCCTTTAAATACACGGGCATTTCCTCAGTGCTACTTCTCCAGAGTTTGTCACCAGCTTTTCCCCATCACCTAGCAACACCCTCAGGTCCTCAAAGAGGTCTTTGTCCTGTGTCTTGGCCCAGTGCTCCTTTACAATGTTGCTTATCAACAGCGAGAATCGCGGTGGGGGTGGGGAGTGGGGGACCCAGCCTGGAACCCACACAAACATACAGATATATGAGCATTTATTTTCATTTCTGTGAAAAAATACATGAGTTTCAATAGCTGAGTAACACAGTCAGGTGTGAGCACTTTCCTGTACTTTGATGGACTAAAGTACACTTTTTTATAATTGTGAATTATCACAGCATAGTGGGTATTCATTTGGAAATGAGTAATTTCGAGTTATTGGTACCATTTTGTAGCTGATATCCTAAGCTTTTAAATAATATCAAATTTTCTCACATATGTTGCTAGCTTTGGAGAACTAACCAAAACCTGCCTGGAATTTTCAGCCTTTAAAACATGCAATGTGGCCCGTAAAGAGCTTTCAAAGATTCTGATTATCGCACATTCTTCAAAACCTAATTCATCATCCTTCCAGTAGGTGGCAGCAGCCTATTTCATGTAAACAGCTAATCATTCATGACTTAAGACTGATTGCTGTTAAGCCCTTTTAGAATAGATGTTCAGTGATCATTTGGCCCTCGATCTCCTTTAAATTTAGTGATGTGGCCCTCAGTGAAAATGAGTTTGACATCCCTGATCTAGGGGCTTTAACATTTATAACATCTAGTTTTTTTTTTACAATGACATGAAACCTGTGTAAGACACATATGCACACTTTTCTATGCACAGTATGTGCCACTCGTGTTCTAGTGCTTCATCTGTGCTCACTTTGAGAGAACAGGATGCTGTTGTTAGGATACATTGGGTTGGTGAGCTCTTCTTTCAGGTCTACCACATTACATTACAACATTATTTCAGCATTGGGTCTATGCTGGACTCTTTCAAATGATGGATGGATGGATGGATGGATGGTAAAGTGGATCTGACAGGCTGTGTATAGCAACAGGGGGTGTAAATTCAGTATCAGAATCAGAATGCTTTATTGATCCTGTAGGAAATTGTGTAGAAAGAGCAGGAGCAACTGAAACAGGCTGCATGCAAGCGTTGGCACTTATGAACAGTAATTGCATCTATGAATGTGCACGTTTTGTAGGCATCACTGAGTCTATATTTTGTTATACTTAGATAGAACTGTGGATATCATTTCTTTATACTGTGTCTATATGCCTGTCTGGAAGATTGCATTGGGTTTGTCCATCCGAATCCATCATGTGGATTCTGTATATTTGTTTTGTCTTAGTATTTAGCTTGTTAAACTTTTCTAGTTATTTACAATCCCTATATGTTCTTCCTACGTCTGATAATAGCAAAGTCTTGCTTGTATTTTTTGTGTTTCTAATCCTCCTCATCGCAGGAATCCACTGTGACAGTGTGTGTGCTGAGGGTCGCTGGGGGCCAAACTGCTCTCTGCCTTGTAACTGTAAGAATGGAGCATCGTGCTCACCTGATGAAGGAACATGTGAATGTGCTCCTGGCTTTAGAGGCACCACCTGTCAACGCAGTGAGTATTCTGTGTGTGTTTATAGCTTTTTGTAATGTATCCTTGAGGTCTGTTAAATATGTGAGAATGTGACACAGCATATTAAATCGTCATTTATATTTATTTTTAGAGTCTAACTTTATTTTATATAAGTGTATAAATTCACATCATATTTTGCATTTAGATTCATTTGTATTGTATTGAGGCTGGCACGGTGGTGTAGTGGTTAGCATGGTCGTTAGAAAGTCCTGGGTTCGATTCCCGGGCTCGGGCATTTCTGTGTGGCGTTTGCATGTTCTCCCTAGGCTTGCATGGGTTTACTCTGGGTACTCAGGTTTCCTCCCACAATTCAAAGACATGTATATTAGCCTAATGGCTGTTCCAGATTGCCTCTAGGTGTGAGTGTGAATGCGCATGGTTGTGTGTGTTGCCCTGTGGTGGTCTGGCAATCTGTTCAGAGTTTACCCCACCTTCGTCCAGTGTCGGGTGAGATAGGCTCCATCTTCCCCGCAACCCCAATAGGATTAGGTGGTTGCGTAAATAAGCGAGAGTGAGATATTCGTGTGTATACACTAAAACAATGATTCACCTTCACATTCCATATCAGGGCTTATTCAGCGATATCCACCTTTGGTATTTCTAATTTTAATTATAAAATAATAATATAATTTTATGTTATGTAATGTTACATAAGCTTTATAAATTTGTTCATTTTTTCTTATGCAAGTTAAATTAATTATAATTTGCATATATTTACGATGCATCATGACTTGCATGTACTTTCTGTGTTGCAGTTCAACATGACATTTAATGCATTTAACTTATTTCAATACTTCATGTTTATTACTTCTAACAAAAAGCAATGGTATTGAACAGAATTCAGTGTGGCTGTTTGTGCTGAAGGTGTCTCCTAATATTCTTACAGTCTGTTCTCCTGGTTACTTTGGGCACCGTTGCAGTCAGACATGTCCTCAGTGCGTGCACAGTAACGGCCCGTGTCATCATGTGACAGGCCAGTGTGAATGTCTCCCTGGATTTAAAGGAGCTCTTTGCAATGAAGGTAAGAAAAAAGGCCGGAAAACCTTCTTACTGTCCATACATGTATATTTGTATATTAGTACATTAGTTTTGGTTTGCAGCAAGAGACATTTCAGAGTAAAAACAACCCCCAAAAGATAGGTTGGCATAATAGCGTGGTGGTTAGTACCTCCGCCGCACAGCAAGAAGGTCCTCAGCTGTTTCTGTTTGAAGATAAACAAAATGCGATTAAGCGGACTATATAGACTTGGATTAACTGCCTCTCACAGCGCTCCACTTCTCTATGAGAACTTCTAGTATTAACAAATTAATGCTAAATAGAACATGTGACCAGAGCTGCTGTTTGTCCCTGTGTTTCTGCTCAGTGTGTCCCAGTGGCAAGTTTGGGAAGAATTGTGCCTGGACATGCACCTGCACCAACAACGGCACGTGCAACCCTATCGACGGCTCATGCCAGTGTTACCCGGGCTGGATCGGCAGTGACTGCTCACAGCGTGAGTACTGCCAAGTGCCCTCTTTAAAAGGGAAATCCCATTTCCTATAGAATATAGGGACAGGCAAGTGAAAGGGGCTGTAACACACAACATGACATTGAATTTGTGAGGGTTTACAAGCTGCATCGATTATATACTCATGAATAATCATAACTAAAATACAGGATGTCTGCCAATCCCTATAAATGCCAAATAAATCCCTACTTTTCCTGATTGTAATAGCAATGTGTTCTTGAGTCCTAAACCTGGGCTGAGGCCAGTAAGGATACACAAAAAACATACCATAAAACATGTCTTTAGCACTGCTTGTGCAGATTAATTTATTTATATTTTATTGGCACATTTAATTATAACAAGAAGGCCAGAATAAACAGAAGCACTTTTTCCTGATATGTTAATTATTTATTGAAAATGAAGTCTGTGCTGCCCCCTGCTGATTTAAACTGAAAATCCATTTAAAGTGCTATCACATTGATAAAACAGCATGGGGCGGCATGGTGATGTATTGGTTAGCACGCCCACCTAACAGCAAGAAGATCCTGGGTTCAAGTCCTGGGCTTAGGTGTTTCAGTGTGGAGTTTGCATGCTCTTCCCGTGCTTGTGTGGGTTTCCTCCAGGTACCCCGGTTTCCTTCCACAGTCCAAAGAAGTACATATTAGGCTAATTGATGGCTCCAAATTGCTTCTAGGTGTGACTGAGTGAGAATGGTTGTGTGTGTGTTGCGCTGCAATGGCCTAACAAACTGTTCAGGGTTTTCATCTTTGCCCAGTGCAGGCTGGGATTGGCTCCAGGAGTAATTGTTTTGGCAAATGAGTGAGAGAGAGAGTGAGTGAGTGAGTGATCATCGAGGAACAATGATGCGTTTTCCTTGTTAATTTTAAAACAGGCTATACATATATGATTTCTTACAAATACATATAAGGATATGTGGTGTGTTTGATGGTGTAGCTTGTCCTCCTGGTTACTGGGGCCCAAACTGCATCCACACATGTAACTGCCACAATGGAGCCTACTGCAGCGCATATGATGGAGAATGCAAGTGTACACCAGGATGGACCGGCCTTTACTGCACACAACGTGAGTCTCTCTCTCTCTCTCTCTCTCTCTCTCTCTCTCTCTCTCTCTCTCTCTCTCTCTTTCTCTCTGTCTCTTTCTCTCTGTCTGTCTCCCTCTCGCTCAGACTAACAGACACTGTCAGTTAAGCATGTAGTAATGTGCAATGTAGCAAATCTGAATGTAATAACTGCCTAATATGCATGTTAAAAACCAGGTTATACAATCTGTAATGCAGAACACAATACTACCAGGCCCATACATAACCCCTGGAACTAACTGCTAGTTTCCCATTTGTAACAACCTATAATTTATTTTTTATTTTTTTTATTTTAATGCAATTTCATCTCAAAAGAGAGAGCCTCTCTGTGGAAAAACACTTTCCATAGTTCTAGCTGTACAGTATAATGTAGTTTCATCACTGACAAAAATAAAACGTTGTAAAACAGATTCACTTAAAAAAAAAAACATAAGTAATCAATCACACAAAATATTTCATGATGACTTGATGTTGATATTTTACCCAGTTTAACTTGTAACCTAAATTACTACACAGAGTCAATGTCAAATATTTTGTGTGATTATTTTATTTTTAAAAAGCTGTTCCTACATTTTGCTACATTTTTTTTTTCAATGAGTGATAATTAACGCTTATGTTCCGAAGGCGAAATGGATGATGCTGAATAGTCAAATAATTTACATCATCCACCTAGCCTAAAGTGCATAATTGGTTTTAGTATATACTACACAGAAACATAAGCACCAAAGTGCACTAAAATGAGATTTTTATGGTTAATTAAATTTTTTTCTTTTTTTTTAAAACCATCCAAGAGAGCTCCAAGCACATATATGAGCAGGTGAACAGGCTAATAGATAAATAACAGTGTCTGTCTAAACCCCATTCAGAGTTTGAGTAAATATTACATGGAAATTTTCATGGTTTACATATTTTAACCATGACAGAGACAGGTCAGGTGAGCACTGCACACTCTATGTACTTAACGGCATCTTTTGAGTCTTACTCATTCAGAGCTTAGTACATAATACACAGAAACATAAGTAAAGCATGGTCTGTCGAAAGGTGGGATTTTACACTCATTTGAAGTTTTACTATGTGGAAATACAAGAAAGAAAACTAAAATAAGATTGTTATGATTTATTTTCCATTTTAAAGTGTTATAATGATGCTGCTGCCTGCGCCAAGTGACTGTGACAAACTGTGAGAGTCTGTCCTTTTGATATTCAATCGGGATAATCACTAATATAACATATAATCATAAATATTTACACATGGTAGTTTTATTCAAGATTTTCTGAGTTATTGAATTTCTTTATGCATGAATTACACATGTTACAGATTACATATATAAGTTCTTCTTATGTCTCTGTGCATTTCCTTTGGGTCTCATCCTGCCTCCACAAAATATTCACATGTATAGGTTAGCTGTGTTGAATTGTCCCTAGATGGTGATGACTATGAAAATGTGTGTGTGCTTGATGTCGTGTGATGGACTGGTATCCAGTCCATGATGTATTCTAGCCTAATTTGTTCACATGTCTGATTCAAGCTAAAAGCTCATCAGAATACGTTGGGATTAACTGATCCAGTACTCAGTACCAGTATTGGGGTCAGTACTGACTTGAAATTATCTGTGAAATATATGAGCAACACTGATTAACCCTGCCACAGTCGCAACGGTGATGTCTTATAAAACTTGGAAGCTAATAGAATAATGGAATTGATGTATCACTGAAATTAAGTGTTAATGAGCTTCTTTCTGTGTCAGCCGTTTTACTCTATATTTGACTTACTTGAGAAAGAGCAGCAAGGTGGTTTGTACGTCGGCCTCACAGCAAGAAGGTCCTGGGTTTGAGTCCCAGGCATGTGGGTCTGTGGGTTTTCTCCGGGTACTTTGGCTTCCTTCCACAGTCCAAAGACATGCACATTAGGCTAACTGGCTGTTCCAGTGTGCCCCTAGGTATGGATGTGAGTGTGAATGGTTGTGTGTGTATTCGCCTTGCAATGGTCTGGCAAGCTGTTCAGGGTGTACCCCCAAGGTGTCAAGTGGGACCCTAATAGGATTAAGCATTTCAGTAAATTAGTGAGTGATTGAGAAATGTTTAATAAATCCTACGAGCAGTACCCTATATTCGATTAAAACTTCCTGTTTAGGACTTTTTTTCCTTTTTAGGATTATTGTTTGATGTGACAGATATTCCACAGAGAATGAAGAGCTAATATTCGAGAATGACTCAGCGTTTTAATCTTTGCTGCCATATAAGTATAAAAGTAGAAGTCGTGATGTTTCCAATATCATTTTAGCCTCGCTGTCCTTCACATGCTCTTTCTCTCTCCCCTGTGCTCTGTACTAAAAAGAGCGTTTAAGCTCCTCCAGTCCTCTAGTGCACGCCCGGGTAAATGTGTGACAGACATTTTAAGGACAAAATGTGTCATTCCGGAAATGTTCATCTGCAATTCTCAAGCAGAATGAACAAGGGGATAGATCTGTCTTAAGGGAGAAAAAGGAAATTGTTAAAGTGCAAGTTTGTATGTCGTGTATCTATCCAGAGGAAGGGATTTTCACACTAACTTAACTAACACGCCTCTGCATTTCTCTAAACATTTCACTACTATAATGGAGGTTGCTGTGAATTCTAAACTCTTATATATTAAAAATTATTTATGTATATAATGTATAATTATATAAACAATGAAAGTAATGAAGTTTGCAATGGCAACAGTTAGTTTGTAAGTCTATTCAGTTTCAGTGTCAGTGCATATGATTGAAGTGGATGTGTGCGCATTGCAGGCTGTCCATTAGGTTTCTATGGTAAAGACTGTTCCCAGAGCTGTCAGTGTCAGAATGGTGCAGACTGTGACCACATCTCTGGGCAGTGTACCTGCCGCAGAGGCTTCATGGGACGACACTGTGAACAAAGTGAGTGAGCAGGGCCTGGAATTACACCCTCAGCAGAATAAATAGAGCCAATGTTTGGTTTAAAATAGGGGTGTCCAAACTACAACCTGCAGGTATCAGGAAGGAGATGAAATGTATAAAATGAGGTTCTTAGTTTGAACACTGGATGTCACTGTTACATAACATCAAACCAAAAAATAGACCAGCTCCCAGTTCTCAGCTTGGTTTTCTTACATTGTCTGAACATTTTGCTTGTTATTTATTATTATTATTATTATTATTATTATTATTATTATTATTATTATTATTATTATTATTAATAATAATAATAATAATAATAATAATAAGTCACTTATTTATTTATTTATTTATTTATTTATTATCCAAAATACACACTTGATCAATTGAAAAAAAATTCCTAAAGCTCTATTATACTATTAAATCATTTGATTCCTCTAAATCTTTGAAATCTTTGAAAAATATGATGCAACTTTAGGGATTAATTTACAAATAACCTTAACTGAAGAACAAATAAAAATGTTTCCCAAAATTTAGAGTTTTGTAAATTTTATATTGTAATATTAAGCTGTTCATTACAAGCACATTTTTAATAAAGAGTTCTTTATTCAGAACAAGGAAACATTAACAGTCATATCTACTGTGATCAGAATCAGAATACTTTATTTATCACGGAGGAAATTGTGTAACCACATGGATGTGATCCCACATGCAGTATACTACAGCCTAGACTGACAAACACTACAGTATTTTTAAAGCTAGTGGTGGAAAATCAGTGGGACGATTCTTTAACGTAGTTTATTATATATTCTCTTTCCTTTGTTTCCCCATTTATTTCTCCATTTGGGCCTCTATAAAAATTGTTTGGACGCCCCTGGCTTTCATGATTTTGAATCTCTTTTAAACCTGAGTACTAGAGATATAGCACACTGTGATGTAAGGAAATAATGATGACGGAACCTACTGCCTCTGTTTGTGCTGTCAGGATGTCCTCCTGGTACATATGGTTTTGGTTGCCGGCAGGTCTGCGAATGCTTAAATAATTCCACCTGTGATCACATGACTGGGACGTGTTACTGCAACCCAGGATGGAAGGGTTCACGGTGTGACCAAGGTAAATCTTTTTGTACACTGCAAAATTATTTGCACCATGATTGCACATTCTGAGTTCTAAATTTTGTAGATATTTGGTTTTGGCTGTTCAGGTGTCTCATCAACAGGAGGTACAGCAGTGATCTGTTTATTCTGCTTATTCCTATTTGATATGAGATGGTGCTGCCGCTAATGTGGTTAAAGGCAGAATGCAAATGAATTTTATTGGGGCACATATAAAAAAACAGAGGGGCACTCATGGAGAGCAAGGTACCCCTGCCATACAACATGGATAATGTAGTAAATAGACCCTAGATGGGTAGTGATTTTAATTACCCTTGTGCTCCTCTTATGATATGTTCTGTAGTATGTGGATGTGACCGAATTAGCCAAAGTAAACATTTTAAGGTCATTCAGGGTTGAAGGAAATTGTCTTATTTAAAAGTTCATATATGGGTTCCTATAAGTGTTGCATAGTAACAGTATGTCTATCAGCGCTCAATTTTAAGTTATTACTGTTCTGTCTCCAAACATTTGTGACCTTGCTGTGACCTTCAACTTTGACTTAGACATTCCAAAATCAAGACATCTCTGGGACTCAGGTAGAGAAGTGTCCCCACCAAGTTTGGTGAAAATCCATGCACGGGTGTGATCAGGATTTTGTTCACGGTCACACTGATGATCATACAAACAGATGGACGGACTCACAAACACTGGTGATTACAAAACCTCTACCAAAACCCCATTTGGGTGAAGGTAATAAGAGCAGTTCTCCATAGCAAAGGAAGTGAAATAGAGATGATCCATCATCAGAATAAGCATGACCACACGGCACATGAATCCAGGAAGTTGAACTAAAAACAACATGGAATCGACTTCCGTCAATCAGAATTTACAGCTGGGCAGCATGATGGCGTAGTAGTTAGCACGTCCACCTCACAGCAAGAAGGTCCTGGGTTCGGGTCCCTGGCTCGGGCATTTCTGTGTGGAGTTCGTATGTTCTCCACATGCTTGCGTGGGTTTCCTCCGGGTACTCCGGTTTCTTCCCTCAGTTGAAAGACATGCACATTAGGCTGGTCAGCTGTTCTAAGTAGGCCCTAGGTGTGGATGGGAGCGTGAATGTTTGTGTGTGTGTGTGTGTGTGTGTGTGTGTGTGTTTGCCCTGCTATGGCCTGGCGAGTTGTTCAGGGTGTACCCCACCTTCACCTAGTGTTGATCCTAGTAAGATTAAATGGTTTGGCAAATGAGTGAGTGAGTGAAAGAATTCACAACAGTGCATTGAGATGATAAGTTACATTTTGACAATTTATTAACAGAATAACACAGAAGTGGTGAACACAGTAAGGCAACAAACCAGTGACAGAATAGGCACAGAAACAGGACTAAAAAACATGTGTGTGTGTGTGTGTGTGTGTGTGTGTGTGTGTGTGTGTGTGTGTGTTTATACATCAGTATCTCTTATTTTCTGCATCCTTTCTAATGTGTTGCACAGACTAAAATGTTTGCTCTGATTCTTTATCCTGATTTCAGTCGGTGTGATCATCGTAGGTAACCCTAACAGTCTGACCAGCGCAGCAGTTCCAGTGGACTCCTATCAGATTGGTGCCATTGCTGGAATTATTGTTTTGGTGCTGATGGTTCTATTCCTCCTGCTCCTCTTTATCATTTACCGAAAAAAGCTGAAGGGAAAAGAGCCTACGATGCCTTCCGTCACTTATACACCTGCCATGCGAATTAACACCGACTACACCATTGCAGGTCAGTACTGAATTTTAATTTCACCACGAAACAAGGAAAAGCTTTCAAGCTACTTTCCCAATCCCATGTTTTAGTTGCTGGAGTTATAAAGTGGTATCGAGTGTAATGTTTGGTGAATTTGTTAGCTAGTTAAATCATTAAGGCAGACTATAAGAAACAAACAAGCATATGGTCATTATTATTATTAAGTCACTAATGTAGCACATGATGCCCTCCACAAAATTCACAGAGCCATAGTATGTCCTTGTGGCTTACATAAAAGTCATTAATTATGTCCAGCCATGTTTCTGGTTTGGCCAATGTGTGTAGTGCAACAGTTGGCAAATACTGAATCGGTAGCCTGCATTACAGTTACAGCATCAGTGTGCATTGTACCACAGTGAAGAGCAATAAGTCTATATTTACACATAACCTACTTACCGAATGAAAGTTTTTTCCCCCTAATTTTCCTGCTCTCTAATAAGTTTTCAAGTACAGAAACACTCACTCATTTACTGAGCAGCTTAATCCTACTACTAGGTTCATGGGGAGGCTGTGGCTATCTCAGACGACTCTGGGCGAAGGCGGGGTACACCCTGAACAACTCACCAGACTATCGCAGGGCAACGCACACATAAGCATTCACTTTCACATTCACATCTACACCTAGGGGCAATTTGGAACAGCCAATTAGCCTAATGTGCATGTCTTTGGACTGTGGGAGGAAACCGGAGTACCCAGAGGAAACCCATACAAGCACATGGAGAACATGCAAACCCCAAGGCAGACGTGCTAACCACTATGGCACTGTACCACCCATGCAGAAATATACAGAGCAAATATAACTAATTACAAAAAGAAATGGAGTTGCTTTATTTTCCTGCTTAGTTCTTTCTGTTTAATTTGTTTGTCTAGTAAGCAACTTCCCAGACAACTAACTATACATTTTTGTTTTTATTTATTTAACCCAGGATTTAATCCATGCCATGGTGTCAGCATAATGAATTTTTTTTAATCCTTTTTTTAGATGTAGTACCGCAGACAAATGAGGTTCCTCCCAATAGTAACTACTTCTCCAACCCCAGCTATCACACACTGGCCCAGTGCACCAGCCCACCTCATGTCAACAACCTGCCTTATGGAAAAGTGAGTTCTCCTACTCTGTGATGAAAATAAATAGTTTCAGCTAATGGATTTGAATAACACTTAAACTATAGAAAAATAATAAAATATAAATATAAATAATGCTCATTGTTAGGTTCAATTTGATGCTGTATGGCTTTGGACTAATGGTGACTCACTTTTTTTCCTGAAACACCCCCCCTCCCCTATATTTCAGGCAAAGAACAACCAGTTGTTTGTGAACCTGAAGAATGTGGAGCAGAGAAAGAGGCCTTCCCTGATGGAACACACTGGAACATTGCCTGCTGACTGGAAACAGGGCAGCTGCTTCAATGAGCTCGGTGAGCCAGGGGATTTTGAAAGTGAATAATTTTCTGATACTTTCCCTCACATAATGACTGTGACTGTAACACTCTGGATCTGGAGGCAGCTGGATGCAACCGCTGAGTCACTTTTTTCAAGGATTTACCACGAGTTACAGCCAGAACAGGACTCACTTACATGCAGGCGAACAGGACCCAAGACAACTGTGTTCTTATCTGCAGCAGAATATAAGCAGAACATAAGAAAACATTATATATACTATAAGATGTTGTACGCTGTTATGAGGTGCTTTGACAATGACATGAATGTCATGTTATTAGTAAAGAATTAATCACCAAACATTGTGCTGTTATATTAAAATCATCAATATCAGGGTAGTGTTAAATTGAACAACACAACATGGAGTTACTCTCATCATCCTATAGTTAATTGTTTTCCAATTTAAACATGGCCCAAGGCTTAAGGTGCTGGGTTAGTAATCCAAACGTTGGGGGTTCCACCATGCTGACACTGTTGAGCGATTGAGCAAAGCTCTTAACCCTCAATCGCTCAAAAATGACAAATATATAATTAGCACTGGAGAGGAGTGTATGCCAAATGCCATAAAATATAACCCTTGTTAGGTGTATTGTGATGCAACATCCGCAAAACAAGTTAGGTTTCTTTTGTCCCTTACATTAAAGCAGCTATAGATAGTAGACAAATATATATATACTTCCTGTATACCTTTTCTATTCAGAAAAAAAAAAATCACTGAATGCTTCTCTGGAAGCATTCGGCATTTTTTTAAATAGAAAAGGTATACAGGAAGTATTGTAAGGGATAAAGAATATACAAAGTCCTGTAAAGTACTCACTGCTCACCGGAAAGCTCTTGTTTGTCAGTGGAAGGGAAACAACCTGAAATGTACCAAACCCTGCATGGATACGGATGAAGATACCTTATATAAGTGGTCGAATGCTTTTGGTTCGGTCTGTACTAAAGACCCCAGAGTGAGATTTTCCAGTACAGACCTCGCGCTCAGTTAATAAGAAGCTTATATTTAGCAGGAAATGTTTAGGCTTTGTATTTTTCTGTCCCCTCTTTTTGTGTTTGACACCCTCTCTCCCTTTCTTTCTCTCTGTTTCTATTTGTTTTTCTTCTTTGGTTAGGAGCGTACGGAGTGGACAGACATTACCTTGGAAAATCTCTTCGAGGTAGGATTTCTTTTTATTGTTATGTGCAGAGAGGACATCCTGACTCCGTTTTTGACTGATCAATAAGTAACAATTATTTGCCGAAGATGAATAATGCTGCTGGAACTCTGAGGATGTAATATCCATCAATCATGTGGCGAATAGATGTTCGCTTGTCTTATGGTACCATATCGTATATACTAAAAAATATACTAAATGGTGACATAAGGAAAAAAAAAACCCTAAAACACTTTTTTTTTTAAAAAGCATGATAGTAAAAAACGTGAGGTTTTGTCTGCATTTTTAATCCAAGCAATAACCAGATTTTCCGAGGTGGATAATTAATAATTATTCACAGAAGGCGTGGTGGATGTCATTGAATAGTCCCCAAGACAGAACTTTGAGCAGATTATTCAATTCAGTGACATTCACGGAGCCTGAGGTGTTTAGTGTACACAAATGTTTAGTGTATACTACACAGAAACATAAAAAAGTCATGCAAAAAACATTTTAGTATGCAAAACAAGCAGTCTCATCCAAGCACGTGTGTGTGTGTGTGTGTGTGTGTGTGTGTGTGTATGTGTGTGTGTGTGTGTGTGTGTGTGTGTGTGTGTTTGGGCAACTGAAGAAGTGAACTCTTCTTAGTCATTTCTTTTATTAAAACCCCCACAGACAGACATTAAGTGTGGCCAATAGCATTGTTTAAAAAAAAAAAAAAGACATTGTGGAGATAGGAGTGACGATATACTAAAACCATTATATACAAATATACATACTTTGCATTCATTACAAACAAAAAATGTATAATTGTGGAAGCATCTCATTCTTATATTGTACTATTTTAGATCTGGTAAAAGGAGTTCCCTACCACTCCAGCTCCTGCTCTGTAAATTCAGAGAACCCCTATGCCACAATTAAAGACCCTCCTCTCCTGGTGCCCAAGAATACAGAGTGCGGTTATGTGGAGATGAAGTCACCTACGCAGAGAGACTCTCCCTATGCAGAGATACACAACTCCAGTCCTGCAAACAAAAATGTCTATGAAGTTGGTAAGTGGTATCATAAGCCTAGTTACATTAAAATGTTGTGATAAAAAGTGGCTTCCTTCTGATTTTTTCATACCGACTAAAACGCCACCTGTATTTTTATATAAAAGGGAAATTAAATTTGTATCATTTGACTAAGCTCCTAGTACTCAATTGCAGAACCCCTTTATCCTACTATTCACACCCTGAAGAGCTCGCCAGTCCATCACAGAGCCAACACACACACAACCACTCTCACGCCTAGGGGCAATTTGTAACATTTATATTTGTAAATTTGTAAAGACGAAACTGGATTACCCAGAGAAAACCAATGCGAGCTCATGACTTGAGCCTAGGACCTCCTTGCTATGAGGCGGATGGGCTAACCACTACACCACTGTGCCGCCCAAGCACCTATTATTTTAAACAATTTGTTATTGTAAACTCTGCAAAAAAAAAAAATCCCTAATGATAATCAGAATTTTTTTAAAATATCATTTATTTAACAAAGACCTGTAACTGTGTGATGAAGCTCTCAGAATGCAGACATTTCTATAACTTATACAGTTTACGGTGTCCAGTGTTAGAGTTCCCATCATGGGTTTACAGGACAGCTGACTTTTTCAGAGATAGTGTACATGACAAAGATTAAAAAGTCACTTTATAGCTAGCTGATATTATAAATATACCACGGTGGCTTAGTGGTTAGAATGTCCACCTCTCAGCAAGTTTGAGTCTCTGGCACGGCCATTTCTGTGTGGAGTTTGCATGTTTCCCCTTGTTTGTGTGGGTTTCCTTTGGATGCTCCGGTTTCCTCCAACAGTCCAAAAACATGCACGATATATATA
>JBCNYH010000016.1:1242551-1258352 GCA_039654325.1 Tandanus tandanus
AGGCCTTTTGCTTGCATGTTCAAGCTCTGGGTGATGTATACAGCCACTTGTGCCTGGGAGCCCGTGAGAGCTGATTGGCCGAGCTCTTGGAGGAACAGATCACGTATACTTTCTTTTCTGTAACTTACAAGTGCCACTAGCCAGCAGTCATGACAGCAAATGCCTTTCACGGGAGCAACAGTGCATGTCTGTACAGCAAAAGCACTACAGGGACCGCTCCCAAATTCAGTTGCTGAATACCAGTTTATCAAGCTGGACACCAATGAAAAGCATTTTTTTTTTTTTTTTTGGGTCATGCTACGTTTCACAATTAAAGGCTGATAGTGCACTGGAAACAATGCTTGCATACTGTATATGTATTTTAGTGCAGCAAGAATTTACAGGTGCAATAAAGCCAACAGGTCGAACAAAATCCTCAGTCACTTTTTTTAAATGTAATAAAGTTACTAAGCTCAGGCTTGTTTGTTAAAACAAACTGGCAACAAGAAGGAACCGGCCTTAAAAAAAGCAGCACTCTGTCGTATTACTCAGAGGAGAAAAGAATAGTTTAAAAAAATGTACAGATGGGAACACTGATCCCAGCGGGGTGAAAGGACCAGAATAACTTCCACTCAAGAAGATAAATACCTGGTCGAGCTTAAGGGACCGATGAATAACAGCACCTCATTTGAGAGCTCGATTGAATGACGCACATCAGAATCCTGTCACTTGAGGAACATGAACTCACAGGAAGGATCACCAGCAAAACAGTCACTTCTTCCCCCACAAGACAAATACAAAAGACTGGAGTGGGCCGAGCAATATAAAAATAGACAGGGGTTGAACCTGGTGTTGTGGACTGATGACTACAAGTTGGAGATTTCTAGCTTTTCTGTGTAAGGTCTGTTCGCTGACATCCACAAGAGAGGTGGATCCCGGATTGGTTAACCCTGATGGTGAGGAATGGCATTGGCTGGGTCATGGTTTAGGGATGTTTAGGTGCAGGAGAAAGTTGATATGAATCAGCACTTTTGCTGCAGCATGCTATACCACCTGGATAGCACATAATAGCCATGAACACAATGACTACCTCAGTTACCTCACTTAAACCCAGTCGAGCTTCTGTGGTTCGAATTAGACAAAGATTTGTGCAAAACAAACGACTAGTTTCCAGCAACTATGGAACTGTCTTAAGAGTCTTGTTAAACTGACAGAGTTTGCCAGGCTGTCACTGAAACAAAAGATGGATGTTTTGAATAATTAAAAAATATATAGTTTCGTTTGCATAGTGTAAATACTTGCTTTTTATTTTCATTTTAACAATGTTAAAATTAAGCAGTTTGTGATAACATGCCTTAAAATTGAGATACTTCAGAATTCAAACGTTTGCTTTTATTGTCCAACAAAAAAAAAAAATGAAGGAAATCAGCTTCAGCTGTGTAAACTGGGTGTGACTCGAGAAACAATAGTCACAGAAATATTTAATTCGAACACTGTTATACACTGCCTGAACCTGGAAAAATCACGCACTCTATTATTTTGTTGGACCGCCATTATCCTTGATTACAGCACATAATTGCCGTGGCGTTGCTGCTTCAGTTGGTCAGATCGAGGCTCAGCAACATTATGTGGCAATAAAATGAAGTCAGCTGCCGATCTGATGAACCGAATGACCAGGTTATTCATCATTGGGACGTGCTGGAGAAGACTTTACGGCATGGTTCAGTTTTCCTATCATCAGTTCAAGATGTTAGTGAAAAATGAACCCAACACTGGATGGAAATAAATGTTGTGATGTTGCTTAAGTTTGTAGAAACAATAGCATTGTGATTACACGCTGTAATAAAGGCTAAATGTGGCTTTTTTTCTTTTCTTTTTTTTTGTGTCCAGCCATGTCTTATTACTGACGAGGTTGTTTGGTCAGTGCAGTGGAGTGCATTCACTGTGACTCTATGTATAATCTATCTATAATAGTGGATTAAGTTTAAAGATAATACAGTTCTCACTTTTATTTTTTTTATTGTGCTCCATTACTAGCGAGTAGCTCTATGGTGTTAAAGTGCTCTTGTAACCATTCACTGTTCTCTTGCAGGCGCAGTCTCTCACCCCTCCGGATTACAGTCTGCGCTGGTCCGGCCTGCTCGTGACCGTAGGCGAGGTGCTAGAGAGGAACTTGCCCAATGTTAGCCGCACAGACTGGCACCAGGCGTTCACCGGCATGTCCCGCAGGCAGATGATCTACAGCGCTGCCAAAGCTCTGGCAGGCTCATACAAACTGAAGCTGCCCCCCAGGATGTTATAAGATCATCTGAACGCCCACTCTGCTCCCTGAACACGGACACTGCCTGTCAGAAAGTGGCACTTTTGGGTTTTTTTTGAGTGGCTCAGTAGAATTTGCGTCGTTGCGGTCAATCTTATATGCACATGTATAAAAGCAAGTTACAATAGTGGAAGAAGACTTCTGTACATGCTAGAATTTATTAGACCCTGACATGTGTCGTTAGCAGTTGGAGGTTATCCACGAGGTTTTAGATATTTTTGGGAAAGGAGCATGATGAGCCCAAGCTGAGATCAACAGTGGAAATATGGCCCTAAATACAATTAGCATCCTGTTTTAAATTCGATCGTAAATACCAGATACTGGTACCAGTTCCTCAGTACCTGAGCATGTGCCATGAGGGAAATTATTGACAGTATTGTTAATTCTTGCTTTTGGGAATATTCAGGAACAGATAAATTACTAATCAGACAAGAACTGAGAGAACCACTCCTGATCTGGATTCTACAGTCAGCTGTAGCTTTTCATAATAGCAAAGTATTCATTTGTTATTAGATTATTCAGCAACTAATCATATTTTATTTTCAGTAATTTTCAGCAATTAACAAGACCTGAAAAAGCAGCTTTAGATTTATTTGTATAAGATTATCCTCAAAAAAGCATGAAATGTCATTTCCTAGGAAAAGAACAGCTTTTGGATTATATTAAGCCCTGAATTTGTTGTAGTGTTTTCTATTCTGTGACCTAACATGTTTTTAACTTTTCAAACTTTGCTTTTATACATATGTCGATTCAGTCCTGTGTTCATGCATTTGTTTGCATGTAGCCAGTAGTTTCATTTTTGGCTGGTTCACCATGAGAAGAGTACCGGCTACTCTTATAAAATCTTTATGAACTTGAACGTTTATAGAAGTTTGTACTGAGTCTTTGTCATACAGTCCGTTCATCATGGATTAATCTCATTAATTAAATTAAACTCAGGATTATATTTACCCATTATAAAGGGGTGCAGTGTATAGAAAAAATGGTCATTTTTCTGTTACCAAAGTACATGGAATCTGATTCAGTGCCAGTGCTTTTAACGAAAACCAGATTTCAAGTTTTCTTAGAGACTCTGAACGTTTGCCTGTTTTGCTGCTTATTAAAAGCTTAAATTTGTTCATGACATTTTTTGTAAAATCTTACATTGGGAACACTTTATTCTAACCTGAAGGGTGGATAATCTAACATTTGTGCAAATCGTGTGCTCAAAATACTTATCTTTTAAAATAGAACTTATACTGATTGAAAATCGATGATCAGTGTCATGATGACACCTTTGACATATTTGACACTGATAAAAATGTTTTAGAGAAGTAAAATACGTAAGTGGGATGATGTTTTTGGCATGGTGGGTTGTTTAATTTTTAGTCCCTATTAGCAGAAAAATCAGGATCAAATTAATTTTTAAGTAATCTTTAATCAAGAATCTTGTCAAAAAGAATTACTGAAGGTTGTCAGTGTTTATTGTTTAGATTTCATGTTTCTAATGAAGATGGTGTAAAACCACTCCGAGTGATGCAGAAGCCTGAACGTTTCTCTCTGTGTGTGACCTCTGAGAAGTTTGTCATATAAAAGCTTTTTTTTTTTCCAAAGATGTGTAGTTGTGTACTGTTCACTATCAAGGCCAAAGTCACTGTTAAAGTCAGTTACATGAAATGTGATGTGAGAAAGTGAAGAGATCTGAGAGCATGAAATGAAGTGGAAGAATAGATACTGCCTTTACCATAATGTCATGTATTTGTTTTTCTAAAACACTTTTTGGATGCTTAGCTTAGGACCTAAATTTGTACTTCTTAAAGGTGCCTTCTGTCTGCAGAAGAGTAAAACGGTTTTCAGTAAACATGCCTTATGTGCTTATTTCATTAGATTTTGTTGTAGTAAAGGTTATCTGTACCAAATCAATGAACATGTGTTTGAAGAGTAGCACATGCAGCAGTTCACTCTCGCCTGTGGATTAAAATCTCTTTGCAATGTCTCTGATGTTTCTGCACAAATAACACCGTGTAGGATGAAATGTTGGTGCTGAGCTGAATAAATAGGATGTTCACAGGCAAAATTAGGCTAAGTGCTCCATCGAGAGACTCTGATGCATATCATTCAGTCAATAGGGTACGTTCCGTGGAAATAAAATTTTTATTTATTTTTTTTTTAATTCAGGATTTTTCACCCTCCAAAGGACGAAAAAGTGAGAGAACCACCCCCCCCCCCCCCCCCGCCCCTAAATAAAGGACAGAAAATTGCACTCTGATATATTTTTATTTAAAATATGAACATGAATAATCACAATGAAAAAGTAAATGCAACATTATCTCATCTTCAAGTCCATGACATTGGAATAAGATGCTCCAGATTAGGTGCCATTGATTAGATCCTCCTGCAGGTGGAGCCTTTCTTATTTAAACCTTGATATCTTGGGTCTGCTGTTCTCTTTGCTACTGGAATGTGTGGTATCATCATGCAAACATTTAAAAGGCTTTATAAGATCTTCATATAAAAAGTCAGGGATGCCTAGGAGTCTGGCAAAGAATTTGAAAAAAATTCCATGGTAAGGAAATTAACCTAAATTGGTGTAAATTTCTAATTTCTGTTGTTTTGTCCAGGACTGGCCAACATGGCAAATTCAGCCCAATATCACACCAATTCATGCAAAAAATAAACAAGTACATATTAAATAGGGAGCCCATCGAGCTTTCAGTGAATTTTTGGAGCCATGAATATTGTCTTATGGGTCGGTTGCTTCATAATAGCCCATGTGGCCACCATGTCCATGAAAAGGAAAAAATATTGACCATGTTCTCATTTACACAATCAAACATCACTTGAACCCAACCAGCTGATGATTGATTAAAAAAAATAAAAGAATAATAATAAACTCTGCAGTAATAATACTGTTAAGTTCTCTGAGAATAACAACATGAACTTGAAAAACCAACCGTATTTACATATGGACAACAACCTAGAACGTGGTACCTGGGTCCTCGTTGCTGAGAACATTGGGGTTCCCTGTGGGTGTAGATTTATATACATTTATTTAAAGCTATACGCAAACTCCATTATGTGGGTTAACCAACTTACTCTGTTAGCTAATGCATTTTCCCCATTGAACAAGTCGTATTACAGTTAAGTTCTGAGAAATAAGATATAGATCAAATGAAACAGACCGACCTGAAAGTACTTAGAACTGTATATTATTCATTGTGCACAAGAGGAAAAGCAGCATGCTCGATATCTTCTACGTATTATATCTGGATGCAACTCTACTGTAGTTTACAATACAGCATTCTATTTTAATCTATTTAAATATTTATCTAATATTTGATGGGAAGAATCAGTAATCTTGCAATGTGCTCACTAACTAAGCAGACAAATGAAAATGTCCTTAACATTGAGTTACAGAAACCAGAAAAAGTTACAGCTTTAATCAGTAAAGAAATATTTTGTGTAACCTGTGAAATAAAATTCCATTAATGTGGATGAATAGTCAGTGAACGGCGTCGTGGTTAGCATGTCTGCCTCACGGCGAGAAGGTCCTGGGCTCAGGCGTTTCTGTGTGAAATTTGCATGTTCTCGCCGTGCTTGCGTGGGTTTCCTCCGGGTACTCCAGTTTCCTCCCACAGTTCAAAGACATTCACATTAAGCATATTGGCTGTTTAAAATTGCCCCTAGGTGTGAGAGTGAGTGTGAATGATTGTGGGTGCGCGTTGGCCCTGTGATGGTCTGGCAAGCCGTTCAGGGTGTACCCCACCTTCGCCCAGTGTTGGCTGAGATAGGCTTCAGGGTCCTGGAGGCCCTAATAAGATTAAGAGGTTCAGCAAGAGAGTGAGTGAGTGAGTGAATAGACAGTGTTGAATTGTAGCTCTGTTACACTAGTAATGTATTTATGCTTCTGTATGGAACTAGCCAGCTACCACCTGTTTCACTTGGAAACATTTGAAGGTGGGAAACATGCACATAGAGACTGCTTGCAACAGCCTTCGTTACACAATCGGTTAGCTTTGTTTACTCAACCTATCTGAAAGCGATAGCCACTTCTTTCAGAACAGCTTTACCTGCCTGAGTTGTAGATCTCATCAGTATTATGGGTTAATTTGAATAGATGCATGGGACCCCAACTTTGTCAATTTCACTTGACACTTCAAATTGTGGAAATATTCAAGGGGGTTAATACTTGTGCAAACCCGTGTATTCAGAACTACCATCCTATACAACGCTGTTACATTTCCATGCCCTTTTTAAATCCAATTCACAATTAAACCTTTAATGTTCTGTGTAAATATTTGGTAGAACACTTAAATGATTTTATTTATTTATTTATTCATTTTTTAACGAATCTCAACCGTTTGGTAGAGGTGTGTATGTAAAAAAAAAAAAAATTGGGTCTGTTTGAACAAAAATATAAACATTATTGTTATTGTTGCCAAAACTGATTTAAAAAATAATAATAAATGCAATTGCTTTTTTTTTTTTTTTTTGGTGTGGCCTTTAAAGGGTTAAAGCCAAGGTGGCACAGTGGCGCAGTGCTTAGCATGTTCGCCTCACAGCAAGAAGGTCCTGGGTTTGATTCTCGCGCTCGGGGCATTTCTTTGTGGAGTTTGCATGTTCTCCGTGTGCTTGCATGGGTTTCCTCCGGGTACTCCAGTTTCCTTTCATAGTCGAAAAACATGCACAGTAAGCTGATTCACAGTTCCAAATTGCCGCAGGTGTGAGCGTGGGTGTGAATGGTTGTATGTGTTGGCCCTGCAATGGTCTGGCGAGCTGTTCAGGATGTACCCCGCCTTCGCCCAGAGTTGGCTGAGATGGGCACGAGCCTCCTCGTGACCCTAATTAGGATTAAGTGGCTTAGAAAATGAATGAATGAATGAATTTAAAGCCCAGCCTAAAGTAAGCTGTAAAAGCCAGGAGACCTACCTTACAGGAGACCTTTCAGTACTTCAGGTTATTATAATGATGAAATACTGTAAGAGCCCAGCCAGCACATCCATTTCTTTATATCTGACAGGGTTTTTTTTGCTGAAAGACTTTAAATTCTTTTGTTCTCAACACTGTATTTTTTTACTTATCTGATATGTTCCTCAGTGAGACTTTAATGTGGTTATATCTCGCTTCACAAGGAATCTTTCAGATGTGCTACAGGCTGTGTCTAAAACGGTCTGCAGTGCAAAAAAAATAAAAATTGAAATTGTCAAACCCATTTTTTTTTATGAATTGTAGAGATATAATAGTCTCACTATATGAAATGAGAATGGCTCTGATGATATGTTATGGAAAATTTGGAGTCGTTACATGAGTGACATTTCTAATCATGGTTCTTGATACCATTAAAGCCTCTTGGGTAATGTAGATAATGAATGATGTTTAGCTCACACCTTAAAATGTTTGCTCGATTTAGGTCAGTGTTTTAACTGGGACACTCCAGGAGAGGGTTTTTGTTCCCTAGTCTCAGCTGTTTTTATGTGGTTTGGAGTCATTTCAACACTGAAAGGTAAAGGTCACTCCACCATCTTGCAGAAGAGCTACAGGTCTTTGTTGTGTAATTTTTAACAAATGCTTCACTATAATACTCTCATTAATTCCTGACAGTAGAAACATTTACCAGATGATATCCACATTTATTCATATGATTGATCTTTTTATTCAGAACAACTTACAATTGAGAATAATACCACATAAATATAACTAAATACAATTACAATATTTAAAACGAACAGAGGTGTTTAAATACGAAGACAGGTACAAATAGGAGGCACATTGATGTATTATTCAGAAGACTTTTACTTTTCAAAGTAGTGGTGTGCATTGGGACCAGGATCCCACTGGGCTCTTTGCAAGCGGGAGGTTTTTAATTTCATGCGAGTATGAGCAAGCAATCAGATATGAAGCTCACAGGAGAAATAGACCACAATACATTTACAGCATTCATTCATTCATTCATCCTTATTTTCAATTATATAAGAGCCTGTTTACATTTTCAGATTTAGACTAAATTACATTGATTAGGAAAATATATGTACAAGCATGAAAAACTAACTGCACAAACTGATATTACAATATATATATATATATATATATTCCCGTGAATATGTCTAATTGAAACTAGTTAGGAAAGTTCATGAACAATATTCAATCATTCGTTCATTCATTGAACCACTTAATCCTACTCTGATCGTAGGGAAGCTGCAGCCTATCTCAGCCAACTCTTGGCAAAGGCAGGTTACACCCTGAACAGCTCTCCAATCCATTGCAGGGCTAACACCCTCACACTCTCACCTAGGGACAACTTAGAACAGCCTATTAGCCTAATGTGCCTGTCTTTAGACTGTGGGAGGAAACCGGAGTACCCAGAAGAAACCCATGCAACAAGCAAACTCCAGGTCTCAAACCTAGGACCTTTTTGACCTTTTCTGAGGCAGATGTGCTAATCATTACGTCACCGTGCAGCCCCTATTTAGGCAACATCAGAAAACAAACCCACATTTCTTCAGATTTTTTGTGGCAGTTTAATCTATAATCAGATCTTCACTTCCTTTAAACTTATCCATGGCTTTAATAAAAGTGTTTCTGGTCAGTATTCACCTTGATCCACTGTGGAACAAATAATTAATCCAGGATGAGGATGGCTGCACATCCATCACACATTTTTAATGAGGGATTTGAAATAGCCGAGACCTTTAAACCTTTGTTAAAATCCATCCAATTATTTACGCCTTTCCATAAATCTGTCTCAGGGGACTTTGGAAAGTTAGCTGCTCAGAGGAGCTGAATAGTCTCCAATTTAGCTAACTCAGCTTTTACTTTTTAAAATATTTTCTTTTTATTCTGCAGATCCCGTCTGGTCTTTATTAAACAAGAGCCTTTTACAAGTTCAGTTTATTGCCGTATATCATTTTATAATGAATGTCTACAGATTTCCTAATGAGCAGTTGTATAAAGTGAAGTGAATCATGCACCAGTGGAAACGGAGGTCCTGTTATTTGTCTGTGACCTTTTATTCGTCTTCTCTGTGACCTGTTTTAAAGGAATGCCAAAGAAAACAGAAGGTTATGTTGAAGGTCGGATCATTAAAACGTGAATATTTGCACAATTTCTTGCAACCGTGAGGTGGCCTATATTCAGTCAGGCTATAGTAGTACAGAATGATACACAGAGGCGGAGTAATATGGTGAGTGGTAGCTACAGCACCATTACTTTTTAAAACTAAGGACTAAGACTGCTCCTTCCCAAGTGTAGGACCAACAGGCTTAAGAACTCTTTTGTCCATCATGCCATCAAACTCTACAACTCCTCACTTGGGGAGAGGAGGACATAGAGTACAGAGAACAGTAGAGGGGGGGGGGTTATCCATTTACATTTACATTTACTTGTGCAACACATGCACACAAAGAAATGGACACTTTTCCTTTGGTGCAATAATTTCATTCTATGGTGTAATAACCTCACTCTATGGTGTATATAACCTCATCCTCATCTACAGTGCAATAATTTTTTAATTATATCTATACAAGCCATATTCCGCTCTTTATATTTACTTAATTTTTATTCTTTTATATTTTGTATATTAGCTAAGTGTTCACTGTTTATTCTTTATCTGTGTACTGCTTTTCTTATGTGCTGCTGGAAATTTACATTTCCCTGAGGGAGTCATCCCAAAGGGATCAATAAAGTTAAGTCTAAGTCTAAGTCTAATGGACTAATGTCCAGAAAAACTTCACAGATGACCTTAACTTGTGTGAAATGGCTCCGG
Source organism: Tandanus tandanus (assembly GCA_039654325.1). Classification (NCBI taxonomy): domain Eukaryota; kingdom Metazoa; phylum Chordata; class Actinopteri; order Siluriformes; family Plotosidae; genus Tandanus; species Tandanus tandanus. Next base: position 1,252,592 of record JBCNYH010000016.1, read on the forward strand.
ACCTTATAGAAGAAATTCTGGAAGGTTAGACGCAACACCACAAAGAGTCAGAATAACCTGTTGCATTAGAACATAAGACGCAGTGGAAAAACAAATGGATGATGCTAAGCCTATTTAAAAAAATATTTAGTTGCATAGATGTTTGTTTTTTATCAATAGAATAGGGACTTTTGACTTTTAATCACTTCCCCTTGAGAATTTTTCATTCATCTGTTTCATCTTCTTTGGAATTTGGAAATCATAAGGTGAATTTTTACAAGACAACTTTAAGCAGTAAAGTATTTATACATGTAACTGAACATTTTGTGTATTACTTGCTGTTAATGCACTCAAATACAAGTGCTATCAACTAAAAAGTATATAATTTTGGTATATAGACAAATTCTTGCTTAAAAAAGCACTGAGGTAACTCACTCACTCATGCATTTGCTGAACCGCTCAATTCTACAACGATCGCAGGGAGGCTGGAGCCTATATCAGCCGACACTACGCAAAGGCAGGGTACACCCTGAACAGCTCACCAGACCATCGCAGGGACCACACACACACATTCATACTTACACCTAGGGGCAATTTGAAATTGCCAGTTAGCCTAATGTGCCTGTCTTTGGACTGTAGGAGGAAACCGGAGTACCTAGAGGAAACCCTTGCAAGCATAGGGAGAACATGGATACTCCACACAGAAACGCCCAGGACTCGAACAAAGGATGTTCTTGCTGTGAGGTGTACGTCCTAAACACGACATCACTGTACCGCCCACTGGGTAACTGCTCTAATAATTATCATTACGAATATCTACCTGTCGTTAGCTGCTTCTTATATTCATCCATTGGTCATCATGACAGCTAATTTAAGAGCAGGTTACTGTATTGTTAGAGGAATTATCATGCTTGATATTGCTTGCAAAATTAGCACTTTAGCAGTTAGCTTGTTTTAGCTGGTTTGCCCACATTCCTTGGCAAAATGCAATAATCAGTAACCAAAATTAGAGGCGTTTCTTTCTTGTTTGTGCTTTGATTTCATATTTCAAGTACATGTAAAAGTTAATTAAGTACTTTAACTTGACTGAAGCATTTAAAGCTGCACTTTGACTTGTCCCAGAGTTTTCTTTTTTAAGAGTACTTGCACAGTTTGCACTTTAAGGAATTTTCCTGCTTGTCTAGATGTTCCAAGTTCATGGTATGAGTTCCTCTCAGTGGAGGATTAAATGTGTATCAAGGACTTTTAAACACAGTGTTCCTGAAACTAAGAAATGAAGCAGAGATACACCAAATGACTTCACAGCAATTTTACTTTAATGTTAAGCATATTCACCCAGAGGCTGTTTATGAATGTACATCACATCTAACAGTACAAAAACTGATGTTTACATTAAATGAGGTGTGACACAGACACGATTGGCTCGACTGCACAGTGTGTAGCATTGCTGCTTCACAGCTCCTGAGCTCAGGTTATCATCTGTGGGGTGTTTCACATGTTCCCGCTGTGTTTGTGGGGGTTTCCTCCAGGTACTATGGTTTCCAAAAATATGCCGGTAGTAGGATTGTCGACACCAGGGCTGACAAACTCATTTTCACCCAGGGCCACATTATTAAATTTCTAGGTAATCTAGGGGCGAATAATCTCTGAACATCTATTTAAAAAGGGCAACCATGAAATCTGCATGACAAAACGATTAATTTAGTTATTTATCCTCTTTACATTTTATTTACCTTCCTTTTCTGAATTATGTTTCGTGGTAATGGTTGATGAAAAGAATGTGCGATCATCATAGTCTTTGAAAGATCTTGCTGGCCACATAAAATAAGTCGGTGGAATGGATTTGAGTTTGACACCTGTGGTCTACACTAAACTGCCCTAAACTGTGTGTGCATGGTGTGCTGTGATGGAATGGTGTACCATCCAAGGTGTATTTCTATAATCAATCATGGCCTTGAGCAGGTAAAGCGATTTTATTCATTCTCTCCACTAGGTTTCTGCACAAGTCTTTGTTAATGATGCACGCCATCCCCTCCTACTCAGGACACCATCTGTTCCAAAAACTTTCCACAAATGGTAAAAAAATGGACAGCTTTAACAAATTATGTATTTTCTTTTTTTTACTGAGCAGAAAAAATACTTTAAATTAGCATTTTACTAATAAACTTAAGGTTAAAAATAAAATTAGTTATTTTTTCTTTAATAATTTACTTATATTACTAGTATAATTAATACATTTTCTTCTTTAAATGATTCCGAGCCAGGTATTGTCTCAGGTCTAAAGATACACCCACCCATTCTCAAATAAGTGCCTTCTCTAGTGCAGGAAATGAGACCTCGGGGACATTTTTAAAAGAGTTGTAGTTGGCAGATTGAGTTTGTCTCATATTCACCTGTCTGTCACAGAAATCCCTAAAGTGTGAGCTGCGGTGAGTCGACTGACGGAAAGAGAAGCCTGGGCTCCAGGTGAGACTTTTGGGTCTCTGAAGGAATAAACCACTTTCAGCCTCTTTCACTCAGCTCAGTGAAGGTCAAACTGAAAACTATCCCTGAAATATTCTACAACTATTTTATTTTGACATCTCATTTCTTTTCCTGACTTGCTCACAGATAAACAGTTTATGTCACACAGGAATAGTGTTGGTGCTGGTTAGAAACTCTGAGAAATAATGCAATCAATCTATGCTTTGAATGCAAAGTAGCTAGCAACAAAATACATTATTGCTAATGTTAGTAAATAGCTAATGTCATTAACACAAGTCATTTAAATTACACGAGCCACGTGATGTTTAACTGCAGTTAAAGGTACACTATGTAGAGTTTAGTTGCGGCAAACCAAATGTCCTGCTGTTACCCTGCCAGATGTGTAGAACGTACAGTGGCAATCAACTACCCATAACACACTTTCTACTTACATTAATGCATCCTTGCTTTTGCAAAATAATAAGTATAACCACCATTTTTACAAAATCTGGTTTCTCAAACTTGTTAAATGTGCACCAACAAGCAGTGATTTCACTTCTTTCTTATTACCAATCTTCATTTTAATGCTTTCTTCCAGATTCACTCTGTCACTAAAAAAGTAAGAAAGAAAGAGGAAGGTGGGGCGGTATGGTGGCGCAATGGTTAGCACGTCTGCCTCAAGGAGGTCCTGAATGCGATTCCCGGGCTCGTGCGTTTCTGTGTGGAGTTTGCATGTTCTGTTCTCCAGTTTCCTCCCACAATCCAAAAACATGTACAGTAGGCTAATTGGCTGATCCAAATCGCCCCTAGGTGTGAGTGTGAGTGTAAATGGTTGCATGTGTGTTGGCCATGCGATGGCCTGGCGAGCTGTTCACAGTGTACCCTGTCCTCGCACAGAGTTGGCTGAGATGGGTGCCAGCCTGCCCGTGACCCTAATTAGGATTAAGCAGCTTAGAAAATGGATGAATGAATGAAAGAGGAAGGTATCTGTTTCGGGATACTGTAGCAGGGTTACAGCCCGTTGGTCCGACAGGTACAGCCCACTGGTCTGACAAACTTGAAGTAGGGCTAAAATGGACAAATGGGCTGCTGGAACATAGAGCCATCCACCTGTAGCAGCACAACATGGTGACTTGATGAAAAACGATCCATACACCATTTAGATAAAGGGCTCATTCTAATGTTATGTAAAAACAATAACATGTTTATTCATATCTACTACATATCTACTGGATATAGAGTTATCTGCAGTAACTCAAACATGTTTATGAATAATAAAACCTACATAGCTGACTTTTAAATGATAAGAATAGGCTAGTTCATGCTTTTCCTACATGTTTTATTCTTTCACAATTTATACTCCTTTATTTCTTTAGATGTTGAATAAAAATCTACATAAAAGGCAAAATCATTCAGTTGGATAAATTACTTTAGGATATTATTTACTATATACTGTATAGGAATGAAAATACAGACTTTGTTGAAGTGAAATGTGTTTTTTTTTCTTATGTATGTATCTCGGTTTCAAATAAATTTCTAGGATTTTAAAGTTCCCTCAAAGTGCATTTCAAGCTTTTATTCCAACTGCAGCACAGAAGCACTGAGGACGTTTTGACAGCTGGCATCTCCTTATAAACTGAACTGATTCATCTCTGTCCTCATGTAGCTATCCAAAAACTTGATCAAAGGGAGACACTCACTGTTTGAAGAAGTCACACACAGCCAGCGATGTCTCAGACAACTTTAAGCAGACCGACTCACTGGAGGTTTTTGATAAGATTGTTGTGTGTGAAAATCAAAGGAGATCAGAAGTTTCCGAAATACTTAAACCAGTCAAAATCACTTTCTCTCTAATTCTGGTGTTTGATGCATTTTATGTAAACTTTTACTGAAATTGTTTACATGTATCTCCATGAATTTATGTCGTGTGCTGCTGCTGCATGATCGGCAGATTAAATATTGCTGTGAATGCACAGGGGGTCAGATATTCCCATTAAAGTGGCCGGTGAGTGTATAGACTGTATCGATTTATTAAATAATGATTTTTATTATTCTACCCACACTTTATTAAACGTAATATAACTATCCACAGGGCAGCATGGTGGTGCAATGGTTAGCACATCCAGCTCACCGCAAGAAGGTCCTGGGCGTTTCTGTGTGGAGTTTGCATGTTCTCCCTGTGCTTGCGTGGGTTTCCTCTGGGTACTCCGGTTTCCTCCCACAGTCCAAAAATATGCACAGTAGGCTAACTGGCTGTTCCAAATCTCCCCTAGGTGTGAGTGTGAGTGAGAATGGATGTAAGTGTATTGGCCTTGCGACAGCCTGGTGAGCTGTTCTGGGTGTACCCCGCCCTCGCCCAGAGTTGGCTGGGATGGGCGCCAGCCTCCCCGCAACCCTAATTGGAAATAAGCGGCTTAGAAAATGAATGAATGAATGAATGAATGAATTACTATCCACTGTCTCTGCCCACATTATCCCACATATAAATGTTAACCTATTCGACATGACATTTCATTTCACTTCTTCACCTGTTAAAGGAAAAGAAAACACATAGTTTAGCAAACACTGCAGAAAAGATTTCTATTACAGCCTCCCAAACCAGAAAACTGAATATCTTTCCATTTTTTTACCCAATAAACAATCAGTAGAGTAGTGATATCACGCACACCCTACAAGGTCGCCATGTTTAGTGTTTTTTGCCATCCATTTTGCATCATATGGGCAAAGTAGCTCTATTATTTAAGTCAACTCATGGCAAATATTCCAGCTATTCACCTAAAGGGAAATACCGCACACTGATGGTGTAGAAAGGACACGACTGGCAGGTTCCACATTTATTAACGATGGATCAGCCAATAATGGTGGGCCTGTGCAGTATTTCTTCTGATGTTTTGATTGGCTGAAATTATAGTGAGGTTGCTTAATAAGGGCTTGCTGTGAAATCAGTCTGATCCCCCAGCTACCTTGATGCTGTAAGTGACAGACAAAAAGAATGCAGTTTTCTGATTCGGGACGCTGAAATAGTGATCTTTCCTCCAGTGTGTGGCTAAACCATGTGTTTTCTTTTCCTTTAAGATGCTGAAAAATAAAAATCTGTTCAAACTGATTGAGTTCAACACCACAGGTAACTGATGTTGAATAAATATTAAGAGTTCACTTTTGAGGAGGATCATTGACCATGAGTTTTGCATAGTGGACCTCTGCTTAACATTGCCATGGAAACAGGCTCAAAAGCTGAGCTGCTCACACACACTCACACACACACACACACACACACACACACACACACACACACACACACACACACACACACACACAC
>JBCNYH010000016.1:1327405-1363314 GCA_039654325.1 Tandanus tandanus
CCGACAACATAGCTCCCAGGATCATTAGGACACGCAAACCCCTCCACCACGATAAGGTGGCGATTCAAGGAGGGGTAGTTACTTTACTGATTTATAAATTACTTTCATTATATACTATTACTTTACTGATTTGTATGTTACTTTAATTATATTTTATTACTTTACTGGTTTATATATTATTACTGATGTATATAATTTATTATTTTACGAATGTATAATACTTTAATGATTTATATATTACTTTGAAGTAATTATATAATTGCTTCAATGATTTATATAAATGTAAAATGATTCATTATAAATGTAAATGTAAAATGATTTTATGGATGTATATTACTTTAATGATTTATATATAATTGCTTTAATAATTATATATTATTACTTTACTGAATTATATATTATAAATGTAAATCTAAAACACATGATGTACACAGCAAATTTTCCATCATTTGAGGATCTGCAAAGAAAAAAGATAACGCTATGCCAAAGAAAATACTGCTGTGTTCCGATAGTGAGAAGAAGTGAGTCAGTACAGAAGAAAATTATTTATTAATTAATTATAAATTTTTGTCCGATTGCATAATGCAAAACAACTTCAGAATTTGGAAAGCACAACTGTGGGTGGAGTGGGGTGACAGTGGGACAGTGCTTAGCACCTCACCTTACAGTGAAAAAGGCTTTCTTGTGTGGAGTTTGTATGGTCTTCCCATGCTTGTGTGGGTTTCCTCTGGGTTCTCTGGTTTCTTCGCACAGTCAAAAGACATGCAAATTAGGTCAAATGGCTGCTATAAATTACCTGTGAATGTAAATGTCTCTGCACATTTTCAGTCTGTTACTCCTTTAGTCTGGCCAAATGTATTTAATGTCAAGTTATTTGTGTTTCATTTAGGATTAATATACTGCATTAATGCATCGTTTTATGCCCTTGATAAAAATAAGCATGTATAAAAGCATCAGTAGATCAATTTAGGCTCTTTATTTATTTATTTCACTTTAAATGTCCTGCAGCTTTCCTATTCCTGCAGTCTCAGACTGACGCATGCTGCAGCCAATCAGCAATAAGCATCTGAACATCAATAGACCCGCCCTTTCTTTTTTCAGTTAATATTGATGTCTCAGTTTGCTGCTGTTGTGTTGCTGAAGTTGTTGTGCTTTCGGATTTTCTGTATTCCGAATGTATTTTGCATTTGAGTGCCGCCACTATAAACCTGGGTGATTAAACAGCTAATTCTTTTCCAACCTGGTTTTCAGGTGATGGTGCAGAGGTGATATCTGAGCTTTAGTGGATTTTACAGATGACTTCATTCTTTTAAAGACAATGACATGATGTAAAACTCGACGCTACCACATGGACGCACACACACATGCCCACTTGGGTCGTATGAATGATGGAATAGATGGACCCTTCCTCCTTTCTCTACCTATTATAATTCAGTGTTAGGTCACGTGACAAACTGCTGGTACTCCACCCTCACTTCCAGCTGTTGTATTGCGGAAGGTTCTCAGAAATAGAACCATAAAGCACATGAAACAGGATTTGAAATGTTTAATGCCATGTTTTTATTTTACTGTATATCATAGGTTTGTGCCAGCAGAAACATTTTGGTTTTGAATTTATAGCCGCGCTCCATAATTATGCGAATGTCGTGAAGCCGTGAGCTCGATTTCGTTGTCGAGTCGGTGCTCACACAGGCAACCCCGTGAATGAAGAGAATGGCAGAAAAAAACATTGTGTGCCTCCGTTATTGCTGAGTGCACTCGCACTCCGCAGCTTATTTTCTTCCTTTACGTATGAATGTTTTTAAACTTACACATGCATACTTTTTCTGAGCTCCGCTTTTAGGCAGTGCCTAAATATTAAATATATTATCTGTCCAAAACGGGGTGGAAAAAAGCAGTAACACCATGAAAGACTTTCTAAAATAGTGATTATCCTTTAATGGTGTTAGAATTAAATCGACTGAACTGGCTGTTCGAACCATCGTTTTAATATTTCTTATTCAATTATAAATAATTTGCTGATGATTACACCGCACTGAGCACGAGTGTCTGGTAATGAATCTCATCTTTCCTACTTGTGGCATGCGAGTTTAAGAGGCATGATGGCAGTGATGGAGATATTGGCGTCATATCTCATCCTGTTTTATTTAAATAAGGATTTTAACAACGAGTGTCCCCCAAAGCGTCCTTAAAGGGATGCGGGTAGAGATTGCGCTCTAATGAGGTGATATTTGTTGGAAATGGAGTCCTGGGTTGAGCACAGAATAATGTTTATGATTACAGCAGCAGTTGTTGGCTATAAATGTACAGTGTCCAGGTGAAATTGTGCCCTAATGCGAAGGTAGAGAGTGTTTTTGGGAAGTGCCATTTATTAGGGTATTCATGTGGGACCCTCCGCAGCAGCAGATGAGTCACATGTGTGGAAGCTCCGAGCAGAATTGGAGCATCAGGATAAATCGGGCAGATTTATACTGCAAGATGAACCAGAACGGTGGACGTCTTGCTCTTTCAGCTGAGCCGTAGTGATGAAGTATCTCATCCACTACATCTGGCACAGGTTCACTACTACACCGTTGCTTTTACTTCAGGGTGAGATGAAGGATTATTTACGAGTCACTGCTCAGAGGTAACCGTGATTGCTTTCTAGTTAAGAGAATCCATTTTTACGCTGTACTGGTATTATTTGTAATTTTTTGCCAGTTAGTTTTACAGGTGGCACGGTGGTGTAGCGGTTGGCACGTCCACCTCGTCCAGGGTTCGGGTCCCAGCTCGACAAGGTGGTTTGCATGTTCATGTGTGAATGTGTGCGTGTGTTGTCTGGTGAGCTGTTCAGGGTGTACTCTGCCTTCACCCAGTTTTGGCTGAGATAGGCCTGCGTCCCTAATAGGATTTAGCGGCTCAGGTAATGACTGAGAGATGAGTGAGTTAGTTTCATATAGCCGCAATTACGTCACGATAGATGACGGTAGACGACTTTTTGCCTTTCGGGGGACGACAGGCATTATCCTGCCGTGAAGCTACCCAGAGAACTTGGAGGTCGTGGCTTTCATTCCAAGAAAGTTCGGTCATGTTATATCGTTTGTGTTGAACTTTTTGAATATTTTCAACAGACCACCTCCAAAATGGCCGCAGTTGTCTCAGTCACTGTTCTCACGCTTCAGTCGGTTATGTCTCTCACGTATCAAAACTCCGCCTCCTGTAAGGCTCTGTCTCCCGTATTACCGAACTTGTGTAATGCTTTTTATTTATGTAGACGAGTTCACGTTTGTTCAAGGTCACTATTATAGTGTGTCATGATCCCTTGTAAATTATAGATGGATAAATATTTTATTGTATGATTTTTGTTCTTTGCTTAAAAATTTGAGTACAGAGTATTATCTCTGCCATTTGTTTGTCCAGTCTGTCACTGACACAGCTGCATGTACCAGGTGTGCTAATAAAAAATAGACCAGACAGAAAGGGGGGACGCTGACAGCCTGTGGTATCCTAGCACCCAGCTTTCCATGTCTCCATAGCAATGCCATTCTCCCGGGCAGATGAGAAGAAGGCAATGTACAGTTGGTAGAACACAGCAGTCTCCAGTGGCCAAGCAGAATAAAGATCACATGGCGTGATGACTCGTCAGTTGTGGGTTTTATTTGAAGATGCACACGGGTTGAAGTTCGATGTAGTTTAGAGCCGTTCTGGAGTAATGCTTGGCGTTTTCAATTTGAGAGATTTTAAAGCATGCGTACAAGCAGGTGTGCGTTCTGCTGCTGTGCTCTGACCACAGCCGTGGAACAGGTGGTTTGTTGTGTGTCAGAGAGTTTGTGACTCTGACCCAAGCAGTACGTTACCTTTTATTGAAAGCACAGACATTAAACAAGTCTGCAGTACAACCTTTAATGTCTGATCACACCCAGACAGCTGCAGCCAGAGTCTAATTTTCAGATATAGTTTTAGGAACAGCAGGACAGCTTCTGAAAGCCTCGTAATCCTGTAAGAATCAGAGATTACCATCGGATCCAATCATCGAAATCCAGACGCAGATCATTAAAAGTCGGCTTGCGGTGCTGAGAGGACGTCATGTGGCTGGGTGTGACGTATGAAGCAGCTGATCGTTGACACTTGGGGCTTGCGGTATGATGGCTTTCTGTCTCTTTTGGACCGACATGTAGCTCCTGCTACCTGTCATTTTTCCTCCCTGAAGGCGAGATCAGGATCAAGCAGGCGCAGTCACGCCACGACTGTTGAATGTGACCTTGGATGTAAAATTTCTAATAAATATGGTGTTTAATGGCAACCAAGAGTTATTTTGTTATGAAATTCTGACTTTTTAAAGTTTACACTCTTTCACTGACGTTGGTTAACCATTTCCTGTATCATTTCTGCTGATAGTTGAACTGATAGATGATGCATGCTGAGAATGAGCTCGTTGCATTTGTGCTGTATTTGACTTGCGTTGAAAAGTGCAGAAAAAAGCCGTAAACGCTTCCATGCTTGCCTAATTTTCCATTGCCGCATATGGAAGCAGATGCTGGGCAGTGAAGTCTGACGACATTTAAAAGAGTCAAAAGTTTTGAAATGCAGTTCTACAGGAGACTGCTGAGAATCAGCTGGACCGACAGACAGACTAATGAATGTTTTCCAAGCAGTAGGAGACAAGTGGCGGCTAATGAGGGGATATAAATTGTCGGAAGCGGAGTTATTTTGGTCACACCGCGAGAAGTAACGGTCCGGAGACGCACCTAATCACTGGTGTGATGCGAGATAGCAGTCGTTCGGCAGGAAGGCAGAAAACACGTTGATCCAACAATACAGAGGCCTTAACCGGAATGTCACTGGTTCAGGCAGTAAGAAGTGCTCAAGATGGCACGGCATGGAGGAGCTTTATCAGCCTTCGAGCCACAGCGGATCAGAATTGATCTTACTGTATAAAGAAAAGAAGTCTTAGTAGACCAGTCAGGTGGTGTTAATGTTATGGTTGATTGGTGGCTGCTAGTGGTTGCTTACAGTTTACAATCAACTTCTCACATGAATAACGCATCAAAAAATGAATGTAATGTAGTAGTAGTAGTAGTAGTAGTAGTAGTAGTAATAATAATAATAATAATAATAATAATGCAAAATTAATGAGAATCCTGAAACATCACAAATATTTCACAAAGTATTTAATGATGGCTTATGAGGAATGTTATATTGTTAACTCCATGCCTGCTTGTTTACTGTGTCCCATGAATATTTTATTCACAGTAGGTTGTTGTGTTGAATTCCACAGGAGTAGTGAAAGCTTTCCGAGGTGAAAACGTCACACAGGTCATCATAAAAGGAGGCAAAACCCATAATCAGTATATGTTTGTAAGGTTTTATCTCTTTAATGCTAATGTTTCCTGAGTAAATACTGACTGCTGCAGAATGGCCAGTGTGTAAGCCACCGAGCTTAGGAAGCGCAGGAAAAGGCCTGTAAACGAAGCTGACGATGGCTCCACTTCACATGCTTCAGTGTTTATCTTTCTCCCTCCCCCCTCGACTCATCTTGCCATTACAAGACGTCAGACGCGGGAAGGCAGCAGGCTGCAGGCCTCCTCTCACGCTGCCATGTTTTGAGCGAGATTGAGGATTCAGTGCCATCTGAAGCGGGTGTAATGTAAACACTTTGGTATGAAGGGTATTTTGAAGATGGTTCCTCATGCTGAGCCCTTTTCTAAGTTTTATACGTTAAAACCTTTTTTTAGTTTGGACACTCTCACAGTTTCTGCAGTAGAAAGAAATCAGAGTACTAACACCGGGCCTCTGTCAGTCTTGGCAAATGTGGAATGCTTTTGTATGTCAAAGCGACCTGTAGATTCCCATCAGATAAAAGTTTCAATAGCATGTTTACATGTCAATGACCCATAAATCACCTAACATGTTCACAGCACAGCTGATTTGCATATAGTGGCGCTGACGAGACTCTGACGAGAAAAGGTCAAACCGACAACTAAACACAAACTGCGCTAAATCTTCCAGTAATGCGGCTCAGCCACTGCAGAACATCAGCTTCTACAGACACACACTTTCTTTAATGGGGTGCCATTTCTTTTGTCCTAATTTAAGGGCCAGGCTTGTTTGTGTTCATTTACAGATTTGTTTCAGATTGCTATTATTCCAGTCATTAACGTACAACAAAAATGTAATAGGACATTTAAACTAGGTGGTGTAATTTTGGGGGGAAAAATAGTAGTAATTCCTGTTGATTATATAACTTCAATCGGGGTGGCCTTTTTATATCATTTTACCAAAACTCAGGAACTTTTGTCTGCATTCATGAGCAATTATGAACATTCCTTGTGTAAGTCTGTGTTCCAGCCAGCTTATTTTACCAGGGTGCCACGCCCTGCCCTCCAGAGCCTACTGCCTGCCCTCAAATTGTAATGCCGTGCCCAAATTTATGTATTCGCTTTTCTCAAGTGACACAAAGTTGGCGGGTACAGAGTTAAACTGTGTTCAACTTTCAGGCGACGGAACTGAAGCGTTTACCAATCACATCAAAAAGATACCATTGATTGACGGATGCTGCTGGACACTGAATTCCCAAAAACAATGACCAAGTCTTTAATGGTTCCTACCTCAGAATAAATGAGTCACCGCTCCTTGCTGTCTAAGAAACCTGTATAACACGTATACAGAAAGGTATAACCTAAAACCTGATGAATGCGTTTGAAGTTCTGAGATCACTGTTATTCCGTATAAATGTACTTTTTTATAAATGTAAACGTAAAACTATGTGCAAAGTTTATGATGTGGGTTAACTGACCCATACAAATGTTTTTGTCAGCTAACATTTTTTTCCCCATTGAATAACTCAAAGTTCAGGCAAATAATAAAGAAATAAAATGGAATGGGGCTTTCTCGCAAATTGCTTTAATTAAAGTAAACCACAGGAGCCATCTGAAGGACTCGACATAAAGTACTGCAGTTAAAATTGAGCTGCAACAATTATTTACTTGACAAGTTACTACCTAAAATGGCAGACAACTGGCTAAAAGCAAAAAGTAGGAGATGTTAGAAAAAAAAAAAGAAAAAGGACAACAGAACAAAGAAAATACATTCCTGGCTTTGTGAAACGAATGCCTTTTTAAGAAGACTTAAAGCAGAATAAAATGCAAGCCTTCCAAATGTATGTATGGCCTAGTTCAAGTTTTTTTTTAGCATTTTGAGTGAAGCCTGCAGTCATTAGAACAGCAAAAGGAAACTAATCCAGGTAATATTTTTTTTTATCTATTATTTCAATAAAGCTATGCAAACTAACGTGTTTAAAATTTCAGGTGAATTGGTTGAGTAGTTTTCAAGATTGAGCCGGTATTTCTGGAACAAGCGCCATATACCTGTTGCGTTTTGGTGTGACATGCATATAATTAATAACAAATAACTGTACCAAAATATTCATTATTAGTTAGCTAATTGTAAAAACGCTATTTTAAATGCTTGTGTGCAAGTGTTATTTAAAAATTATTTGCATTTGATCTGAAAAAAAGTTTGAAATACGTATAGTTTTTCACTTTTAAATATTCAAAAGATTCAAAGCCGAAAATGTGATTCTTGCTAAGGGGTTGCTAACTAGTCATGTAACACTATCTGTATGTGTGTTAATATCCTTATAACGTCTTTTAATGTAGAGTGTCGCTTCTGTGGTTCTATAGAATTAAGTTAGTTCGCCTCTAATCCTGCATGTCACGATTTCCTCATATATCCTTTTTGTGCTTGTTTTGCACGTCCCAACCATAACGCTTGCTTTTATGACTTCTATTATATGCATGTGGTGGTAGATACTTGCTCTAACCTATGTAAGAGTTTTGCTTAACTAGCTGTCAGCTTGTTTCAGTTGCAAGGAATAATGAAGTCAGCACCATGAACAAACAAGAGGACCGTTTCACCCATGTCCCAACCGTAACAGCTTTTATCAGAGAGCATTAAATCATTATAATAAAGCTTCAGTACACTGTTTTTTTATTTTTTTATTTAACATTTCTTCTTAGCATTGACTTTACATTTTTCTGAAAATATAAAGTTTAGACTACATAATTAAGTCCAAAAACAATGATATACATGTATTTGAATTTTTAACCAAATGTCACCAGTAAAATCTGAATCAGACCATATATTTTCATCATCGCGTGGTTTTTATTACATTTTCGAATGTACAATCTGTTCAGATGCACTCCATAGTTTGTATTAGCTGGTTTGAAAAGGCTTCCTTTTGGAGTCCGTTTCATTCTCGCGAGGGTGCGAAACTTCGCCAACAGGACATGGGCACGTCAGTTCCAATAAGATCTATTATTGCCAAGATAACGCCAATAATAACAGAACACAGATAATAAATAAAACTATGTACATAATAATACTACATTATATTCACATACATCAGACAAGCGTCTACTTGTTTACATAAACGCACGGAAAATACACAGTTCATATCTATGCAAATCATTTCCGTGTTTACGGCACCTGTGACGGGAATCACATGCCACTTTTCATTGTACAATTGCACCCCCCAGTTTGAGGATTTATTACTGGGGGTTTTTTTTTTTTTCTTCATGATGAAGATTGTATATATAACTTGTTGTTATATATTATATTGTTATAACAAAAGCTTGTTGTGATGAGCAAAGACATATACGATGTCAACAAGCTTTTAAGTTTGGGGTTTAATTTCCCCTGAACTCTGATTGCTCTGTCATTTTTAGTGTATGTGCCATATTACTGCTTACTATATTTTACTAATGTGGTCCACCTTGCTTAGTTACCGAATGCGGTCAATTTTTGCATGATGTAATCTTTGTCTACAGCATTGTGCTTTGCCCTGGATAAATGAACCCTGCCCTCTTAAAAAACTAACTGAAACACCACAAACGTTCCTGATTTTAGGAAAACCTTTTGTTTATTATATCCAGCTTGGTAAAGAAGTCTCAAGGTTAAGAAAACTGAACAAAATAAAACATTAGAAGGTTGTCGTGATTTTTACATCAGCTTACACTGAGACTCTATTGAGACATGAGAGAGAGAATTTTTTGCTTTATTATGCAAGCTTTCTTAGTAGATAACCATACAGCATAAAAATAATAAATATACAAACTAATTCAGACATAACAAACAGTGAAATAGGGGGTGGGGGCATTAAGAGTCGTTCTGGTCATATTACTGTAAAGTGTACAGGACTGTAGAAAAAATTCAGGAACCATCCTGTGGTTTTTTAAGTACGAACTTTCTTGTGTATTTTTTATTTATTTATTTTTTACAAAAATGCTTATCTGTCAGTAAAGAAATCACACAGTATGTTTCTTTACAGTATTTTCTTTATAAATGTAGAAACTAAATAATTTCATTATTTTTGTAAGAGTCTTTGCTTTTCAGCGTTTATTTTTCAAGTGGCTCAAGACGTTTACCAAGTACAGTGTATGCTCTGTTTCATTTGTTCTTGGACGAATCAACTGGAACGGACCCTGATATCAGATTCCCATCTTAGAGACTCAGGAGCACCTTGCCAACCCCAACCTTAAAATACAACATGGCATCAACAGGGTGAACGCTGGGGTAGTATATTGTTTATCGGTATTTCCGTTTTATTTGCTCATTAAACCAGTCACACACAGAGTAACGTCCAGCCTATCGGTGGATATTTTGGTACAGTCAATACCCCACAATGTGTAGTCATTAACTGGTATTGCTAACAATGCCTTACTGCTGGTTCTGATTTCCTGTACGTCATGTGACGAGATTCCCAGCTCTGACTTCCCACCTGATGAAGTAAATGGAATGTAGCATTACTTTATGCATAACAACTTTTGCTGTGTTTTCTTTTCATTTTTAAAAAAATCCTCACTCTTATTTCTCTCTGAACCTATGGATATTTTGATTTATTTTATTTCCCCATGTTATAAAATATAGCAGTTCTATTGTTCTCCATGTTTCTGTATCTCTCAGCTTATCGGTGTAAAGCCGTATTGGCTACTTCCAAATCTTAGGGAGATAATTCCTTGAAACTTGAGGCATGTTCGAACCAAGTTGTGCACAAAAACATTCTATGACCTTGACGAAAGCTCTGTTGCTGTTGAGTTCTCTCAGATAATGACACTTTTCTCCTCTTTTCTTCCCAGAAGAAGGAAAGTTAGCATGTGCTGCTCTGACTGAGAGCTTGTTGGAGACTGGCAGCACTTTATCCATTCCTCCCCTCATTCAGCTCTTGGAAAAGCACTCGTCTGGTCTTTGTCGTTTGAGCCCAAATCTCCAGCATCATGTCACCGATGTTTATTTATTTATTTTGTTTGGTTTTTGATCATGGCTCTGTAGCCAGTGATGAGTGAACTCGCTGAAACAATGAGAGGCTTTGTTGCTTTAAGAGGAAGCCTGATTATCTGTGAGAGACATGAGCTCATGTTGCGCGATATTAATTTACTCGTCTTGAATAGATTTTTTTTTTTCCTCCCTAAATTTTCCATGTGGTATTACCATTCTCTCATATACTGTATACTCACCGTACACTCGGATGCATTGCAAATAAAAATGCTGCGTATTCCAAATATAACTGCACGTTTTCATTCTTAAAATGTGTTCAAACTAATTCTTCTGTTTTATTTTTTAAAGTGCTGCTTAAAGCCAGACTTATCTGTATACCATCACAGAACTATCCAGAGTTGTCAACGTTTTAATACAGAAAGACCCCCACACTGCACTTTACAATGCTATAGACGTTCACAGCGCGTCAGGTGATTGTTGTTAACAATGATTCTTTCAAAACATTAACAGACTTTCCACAAATTGTCTGGCCACGTGCACGAGTGGGTGTTTACATGTGTATGTCTGTTGCCCTTTTGTTCGCCGTGACCTCAGCGACTGGCCCGATGCGCTCTATCTTAATTCAGTCACGCTGGTTGTGTTAGCAGCCGTGGCCGAGGCCTGACAGGTTACGCAGGGGTGTGTGTGTGTGTGTGCACGCACGTGTGGGTGTGGTTTATCTGTAGCCAACTGGTTTAGCGCTTTGCATTTGTGGTTCTGGCTTGTCACAGTCCGTCATACTGTTTTCCCAGTCTTTCTGGCTGAAGTTCTGTACTAGTGATGTTAGGGTTGTACAGGTTTTGAGTGTCTTTTTAGTTCTGCTTGTTTACTTTCAGGTAGTTAACCTGTTTACAGGTGCACTAAGGATGGACATATGATATGTTGTAAAGTACCGGTAAAAAGATTTAGAACACCTCCATTTTTCCAGTTTAAGCACAGAAAATCCAGTCACTCACTCATTTTCTGAACCGCCTAATCCTACTAGGGTCGCGGGGAGGACGGTACCTATCTCAGCCGAAGGCGGAGCATTCCCTGAACATTGCAGGGCAACTCACACACACACCTAGGAACAACCAGTTAATCTAATGTGCATGTGTTTGGTCTGTGGGAGGAAACTGGAGTACAGAAAATTCAGTTGGAGGTAAAAAAAAAAAACAAAAAAAAGGTAGTTTTGACAAACCGCTTACGTTGTTGTTGTTTTTTTTTTTAAAATTAATTAATTTTTTGAAAATCAGCCTCACAGATGTCCTCTACAGATAAAACAAGGAAAATGAGTGATCCAAGTGATACAGCGAGCAGCTCCGACGTGTACGTGCACAATTCTGGACAGAACCGTGCCATTTCATTAACATGCCCTGGTGAAACCCAATCAGGGAGCTGAGGACGGAAGCAGCTGACTTCCAAGAGCGGTCCTGTATCAGGTTATCGTGAACAAAGTGCACTTCACGAGGCACTGACTGCTTGTGCAATGCTCAACCCAAATTGCAATTTCCCAAACAAAAGCCTCTTTATGAGTTTTGAGGGAGGGATCCATCTCCACCTCTACCTCTCTTCAAGGTGAACTATTTATGTATGCTTGCTTGCATGTTTATGAAAACGTGTAGAGGGGCTTGTGTTAGTGGCTGCTGATGGAGGTTGAGAAAGTGCTCTTTTCCTGGTTCGAAATGAGTTGGCTGTCACTCCTTTACAGTCAGAAATAAAACTCAACCTGGCAGACCAGCTTCTACGGACAGGAGTGCAGTGTTTTCCCACAGTTGGAACCGCATATAGAAAGACATGATAAATTGGGGATTGCTTTTGGATTGGAAGTGTTAAGTTCCTGCTAAGAGCCATGATGTAATCTCAGAGCAACAAAATCCAACACGGTTATCTGAAAGAGCCATGTATATTATTGACCAACTAGGATTCTTTACCGGCGATCGCTGGGGCCGGAGGCATAATGTTTTTGCTTGTTGGTCCTGGCCGGCCTTTTAAGTGTGATATTTCAAGAACGATTTGAAAGCTTTTTTCCCCCTCAAACTTTGCACAAATTCCCATCTTGATGCAAGAATAAAATAAGTTTTGAAGGTGAAGGTCATTGTAGTCTCGTGTGCCATTCTTGTCAACGCGATATGTTCACGGATTAAACACTGATTCGTTTTTAAGGTCATAAGTCAAAGGTCCAGGTCATTGTGGATTTACTATTTCAGTAGTATCGCTAATAATAATATTATACATTTACCTGATCCTAAATGCACTTTTCTAATTTTAATAAAGCATTCAGATTATCTCCAAACATCCTTCATGTGATCTTACAAAAAACATGGACGCTGCAAATGTAGACAGGAACACATGAAATTAGGAAAAGAGGGCTTTCAGGACGTATCCGTTATCATTGGCGTGCCTAAAACTCCTGCGCAAATCGTTCCCAATTTATATGTCAACAAAAGACATATAAATTAAAGTACCACTGTGAGAATTAACCTTCAAACCAATGCACTCTTTTATATTAGTTCGCTAAGATTACACTGGGATTGGATAATTATACGCAAGTCCTTATTCCTCAGCCAGAACTCCTCTTTGGCCTCTACAGCACTGTTGTGTTTGGTCTGACTTCAGGAGTGTTGTGCCACAGTGTGGGATTTATGATCCTCTCTAAAGTATTACAGCGATTACAAGCCAATCAAGGGCATGCGCTCGTGTACGCACACACACTACTTCTTGCTCACACGTCTTTTAAATAACAAATGTCGAACCGCATACGTCCTTCCATCGATATTAAGCCATACTGATGCTAGCGAGGTTTAAAGTAACTTTTGTGTTGGACTGTACTGTAGGTCAGGCTAAAGTCAGCCATGATGGGCGTCACAAAATTCATCAGATCTTATTTTTACAAGCAGGAAAAACCTTTAATGTCCAGCACATTCAGTACTTATCTGACATTTCCTTTATAGTCTAAACAGTAAGAAATGACCTCTAACTTGATATATTATAGTTTCAGTTTGAACCAGTCAACCGTCTCTAAATACACATCAGCAGGAAGGATTATCAAACTGTACGTCATTGGCATAATTACTTTTATTACTTTTTGGCTCTGATTTCAGCCCATCCAAAGTGAGCGAACATACACACATACACTCTTGGAGCAGTGAGCAGCCATACTGCAGCGCCTGGAGAGCAGTTGGGGGTTAGGTGCCTTGCTCAATGGCACTTCATGTCACTGTGAAGGTGGATGAAGGGGAAGGTGCTGCTCACCCCCTTTCGCCCCCACACATTTTTCTTGCCTGGTCCGGGAATCGAACCTGCAACCTTTTGGTCCCAAACCCCTTCTTCTCTGATGGCTTGTACCTTCTTCACTCAGGTGCCTGGCTGAATTGTGTGCAATTACATAAAGGACCAGATTCTTCTTTACCCCTAACAGATTAGATTAGTTTAACATGGAGAGGTGGGAGAATAATTACATCTCCAGAATATCCATGGGATTTTAGTCCTCTCTGGTGCAGTAATGTCACTATTAATATTTTTATTTAGCTTTCTTTCTTTTCTTTCTTTTTTTTGATGGACTGTGTGTACACATGCTGGTAAAATCAAATAATATTTTGTGTGGGAAGAGGTTTTGTTCTTTTCTCTCAGTCGGCAGACACTCCAGGAAGTGCTTGCCCTTTTCTCTCGTCTTCTGGCGAAACCAAAACAAATCCGTGTAATGGTCGAGTTTGAACAGCGTCTGAGTAAAACAGAATATTTACACAGGAATTTGATAAGTGGCTTTAAACCGGGTCTGTTTTTCTGCTCTGTGCTGAAAATCAGCTTCTTGGAGTCGAGATGTTCTGACTGCTTTAACCAAAATCTACTCGGAATTATGGTTATTTTTTGTGGGATTATCACCCATTTATGTAAAATAAATAAATACAGCTAAGTTTTAGTCTAGTTGATAAAGTGTTTAGGATGAAAACTTTCCCAAATTTTATACAGCATGCTTGTCTGTAATGTACACATCTACTTATAAGCCAGATGAAGAGTAATAAAATGACACAAATCCTGGAAACACCTGTATTTAAATGGCAGGAACCGAGTCCGAGAGACATCACCTACATAAGACCTACCACAAACTAAAGTCTTAAGTTCCGCAGGGACACGAAGTCTCAGCTACAAATACATCAGTATTAACACGCATGTCGCAGCAGAACCTTGAGAGTGGAATTAGGGACTATTTATTTATTTTTTTAAATAATAATAAATATTATTATTATTATTGTTGTTGTAGAAAGCTAGAAACCGAAAGCTGTTTTTATTTAATTTCTTCCTCTTTCTTTTATAAATCAAATTGTGAAGCATTAAACTAGTTATCAAGTTGGATTAGGTGGAAAAACTTATCAAAATAATGTTAAACAATGTTAATGCTATTCATGAAATCTGTTAATCATGCCAGAGAATCATTTTATAAGGATATTATTACTGTTTAAATCCACTATTCAGACCAGGGATTCACAAATGTTTTGCAGCCTGGGACGCCACATGGTCTGTCAGCACAGATTTATTTAATGGTTCATTTTAACAACAAGCCTATTATTCAGTTCATTAATGTTATGAAACATTAATGAACTGAATAATAGGCTTGTTGTTAAAATATGAGCAATATATATTTTTATTTATTAGCACCATAGAGCTTTTATTCTTCAATTTTCCACTTACATGACTCATTCCAATAAGTCCAATTTGACCTTTACTACGAGGCTACTTGTTTTTCACTTACTCAGTTTATATTGAATCCATTTATTTGAGAGGCCAGGTATATCCGATAATGGCTGTAAGAACTTGATGAATGTAAATGTTAATAATGCTGGGCCGTGATGCTTACTACTGCAGAAAAAAATACTAGAAACACTCGGATGAGGGATTCCTTCACCAAGGCAGCTTATTTTCCTCCTTATTTTCAGCTCTGTAATGTCCTTGTCTCGACATGCCTTGTGTATTTTATTATTCTGAATCATCAGATTCTCAAAACTACTTGGATTCTGATCAGACTTTAGTTTGTGATGGATCTCATGTAGGTGATGTAGTGTAATTATTTTATGGAAGCATTGTAGTTTTAAAGTATGCAGTTGAATGCAAAAATTTTTTACATTTTTCCGTCCAGAAATAGCAAAGAATCCTTTAAAGAATTCCCAGATCTGGATTGTGATTCGGATCACCAGCAAAATGAATGTAGTATTACTTGGGCCTACCCTTCCAAAAAATTCATAAAGATTGGTATATTACTTTTTGCATATGGACAAACTGACAAATGGACAAACAACTAAACAAAACAACAGCAATAATTTATTTATTTTTTATTTTTATTTATTACCATCAACAAAATGACCTTGTTGGAAGTAATAAATCAAAAACGTGGATCCATGGCTATGTTATATATTTATATATGACCAAATTTTGAGAACCACTGGACTGGATGAGTTATAAAAATTTAATCTCATGGTGAGTGTTGATGCTGTAATCTCAGACTTTTGTATACTTAAAAAACCCATTTCATCTAATCATGAGCATTTTAATACTGCTTCATAGTCCTTCAGAAGACACGTACACAGCGCTCATGAACCGAAATGTCTTTCTGATTTAATTACTACAGTTCCACTCATTACAGTTAGCACTTGTGTGTTAAACTTTGTACACTTCCTCATTTCTATTAGGTTTCAAGCAGTTATTTAAAGCAGAGGAATGTGCAGTACCGGGACTACACTGATCAGACTCAAGTCTACGTGTGATGAATTTCTTTTCCCTGGTTGCACTTCAGCGAGTTTCACTCTCGTTTGATCATCCTCGTTGGATTGTAATGCGCGTAAAAAGTGCTCTTGTGCGGAAGAGCAGACAGGAAGTAGAGCTGCGTGGTTTCCATTGCACTGGTTCTCAGCCCCAGATCAGAGGACCACCCACACTTTTCTCGTTAACACACCAGAACCTGATATCATGAGAATTCTAATACAGTAGATGGGAAAGTCATTATGCGTTCTAAATGGAAACCATCTGTACACCGTGTAGCCAAAAGTTTGTGGACGTCCATCCATTACACCTCTGCGTACTTTTACATACTTTTACAGAACGTTCTCGATGTTAAATAACCTCCACTATTCTGGGAGGGTTTTCTGCTAGATTATGGAGCATGGCTTCAGGGATTTGTGCTCATTCAGCCATGAGGGTATTCGTGAGGTCAGGCGCTGATGTTAGGAAAGGAGGACTAGAGTTGAGGAGTTGAGGTTTAGGCTTTAGACTTGGAAAATCCTAAATAATATGTCCTGGTTAAATAGTGAAATAGATTTCAGGCATTGAGGCTGTGATTTCTGTAACTACAAATGTTGGAATGGGAGGAAAAAAGAAATAATTAGTGTAAGTGTAAATGGAATAAAATTAAAATAACATTTTTTAAAAAGCTCTTTAAAAGGCGTCAAGTTCTAACAGGTATGTTTAAAATTATTACTGACGAGGTTTTGCTAAAAGATAAGAGCTATAAAATATAATCTTACTTGTACTTGCCTATTTAGATATAGATTTTTGTGGCTGTTGCTGCACTGAAACTAAAGCAATCAAACTTCTGCTCTTCTACTGTTGGCATAAGATATCTTACATTATTAGCTCTTGCAATCTTATACTTATCCCCTGTGATATCTTTGCCGGTCACTTTACATCCTCTCCCTTTATCACGTACACTTGTAGAGTTTGCTTGTGCACATGCAAAACCATTGACATGTAGTGTACGTTCCACATTTGGATAAAACAGGACTGGATTGTAGCGGTTAGTCATTTGACCAAAAAAAAAAAAAAAAAAAGTGTGTCACGATACTTGACATTTCTACAGCACACCTGATGTACCATGGTGTGTGGGTTCGAGTTCCGCGAGAGCGTTTCTGTGTGGCGTTTGCATGGACTTCCTGTGCTTGCTTGGGTTTCTTCCAGGCACTCCGGTTTCCTCCCACAGTCCAAAGACATGCACATTAGGCTAATTGGCTGTTCCAGATCGACCCTGGTGTGAACATGAGTGGTTGTGTTTGCTGCTCTGAGATGGTCTGGTGAGCTGTTCAGGGTGTACCTCGCTTTCGCCCAGTGTTGGCTGAGATTGGCTTCCAGTGAAATAGCAAAAAAATAAAATAAAAAAAAAAGTAATTGAGATTAATAAAGTTCTTTTCATTATTTTACAATATACCGTAACGTACTTTATCACAATATCAATATTATCTTGTCGTATTGTTTAGCCTTATATGGCTGTGCTGTGGCGATTACAAAGACAGATTTTGTCGTTTTATTTATTTATTTATATTTAAGTGACTGGATTCCAACTACCTACTCAACAGCTGCTGAGATAAATGAGGTGTATAATAGGTGGGCAAACACAGACACGGTTGCAGTTTAACTCGTATGTTCTACGCTCATCGATAATTCACGACACCCATTTAGAACAGGATGTATCGTTCATTATGTTTGTAATGGAACAAGTGCAGATCAACTTGCCTACAGAACACCTTTAAATGATTATTCCAGTGCAGTTATTAAGTAAGAGTAGAAGTGACTGCATGGCATGAAAGCCCCTCGTCTCTTTTCCCAGCTGTTCAAGATGCACCGCAGGTCGTTGTGATCTCCCAAGGCACTGCCAGTGAGTGCTGCATGAAGCGTGAACCCGTTCTATTTCAGTCCTCCATCTTTGTATAGTCTGCTATAATACATGAGCGTCTGAGTAACACTTCTGCTTCTGTTCAACACTTGGTGAGATCGCTGAAAAGTCTGACTGTGGTTTCGGTTGCTGGTAGAATATTGTAAACTGGGGTTGTCTAATGTATGCACAATGTTTACACTTTGCTTTACACCGTGGTGCTTTCTTGTATTTGTGGAGTGCAGGAAATCCGTTTCACCCTGATGACATTGGGACCTTTCTCTCGCTCCGAGAAGCACAAAAATGAAGACAAGACACACAAGGAAAGAACATTTTACGCTTAGTGGATGACTGGATGATTTCTCAGGGGGATGGCTTATGTAAATAAGCTAACAAGCTAAGCCTCCTTTCTGAAAGATATTTATCTATCTTTCTTTGTTGTAGCATTGGGTGCATCGGGCCCTTTTTAGGGTTTCTGTTGCAGTCTGTGTTTGTACCTAAGTGGGTTGCAAGATCTCTGTAGCACCTAAACGTTAAAACAGTCACCAGTTCACATTCAAGCCTATGGGCAATTAAGATTAGCCAGTTGACCTATTGTGCATGTCTTTGAACTGTGGGAGGAAAACGAAGCACCCAAAGGAAACCCACTCGAGCATGGGGAGGACATGCAAACCCAACATAAACATTCTCGCCCACCATGGGGCTTAAACCCAGAACCTTCTTGCTGTGAGGCTAGAGCGCTAACCACTGAGCCACCGTGCCCCACCGGGTAGATAAGAAGACCTCTGTATTAAGCTTCATATTTGGCAGCTGTATCAGATGGAGAGGTGATGCTAGGGCTGATTTCTTTCTAGCCCAGACTGTAGACTGACACAGCCTATCAGTGACTGAGTTAAATAAACCCAAGATTTGATCTTCAGTCTTGTAATGAAGGGAAATTAGATAGAGGATTGTATCTGTCGTCCTTTTGGCAAAATGACGGAACTGAACAAAAACAGCTTTGTTTAACACAAAGCTGTGTGTGTGTGTGTGTGTGTTTGCCCCAATTCATTCCTTTTATGCAATTATTGAGAGCTCATGATCTAATACACTGTTCCATCCTAATAGTTTTATTGTTGCACTGTCGCTAGATATTACATTAAACCCCTCACGTCTAATATCCCAACCAGCCTTTTGTGGGATTTGTACAGTCTTTACTGATGTGTTCGATGGTACGTGTTTTTATCTTTTGATCATTTAAACCCCCCACCCAACGTGTACCCAGAAATTATCAATTTTGTGTGATGTACCCCACTCAACAGGGTACGACTGGTACTATTTTAAATTAGAACAGCCTTCCTTTCAGCCTCAAAATTATTGTATATATATATCCAGGCCTTGCACAAAAGTTTGAAGCATTCACAGAAGTGTGTGTGTGTTTGTGTGTGTGTTCTCCCCCCTATTCATTTTTGCACATAAATAAACGTTGTTGCCCATGTACAGGTACAAGCCTTCTCTAATTAGCTGCTACTTAGCTCCTGGAAGATTGGAAACGAATCCCCACCGCCTGCTTATTTTAACGGGACATTTTGTAGTTGGGTTCAACCTTCAGTTGTCGAAGTTTCACCTTCAGCTCTTGCCAAGCCTTATACCCATGCTGTATGCTTCTGCTTTCCCCTCCTCACCTGGCGCCATGGTGTGGTGTTGACAAGCTCCAAAGCCATAACAAAGCAGCTCTTTCTTCCTGCTTTCCTCCCTCTTAATAGCCCAGTGTCCCTGGTGTAAGGGGAGCCTGGCGGGGCTGTTAATGACGTTATGCATGCAGGTACACAGCTCATGTAGACAGATGGCTGAGGTGGTGATGCGCCCCAGTGCCCCAACCACATGCTGGATCACATGCCGAAGACGCCATGTTTTATAATTCATACGGCTTTTGTTTCCACAATGCATCTTAATGTGTAGACTGGTTCACAGACTACTGTTCTGTTTAAAGGAAAATGGTCGTTCTAGAGATTATTTGGCTCCAGAAATCTATAAAAGTTATTGTTCTGTTTCTGAATTTTGTATCTGCTTAAAATATACAGCTTACACTAGGGATAGGGGGAATCAATTCAGACAATATAATAAAAAAGTGTATAAAAATGTCCTACGAAGCAGGTAACGTGGTTCAAGTTTTTAAAACTGTAATAAAAAAGAGGAAAATATTGTAATATCAAATTGGGATTGGGAATTGCAGCACCTAGTTAACCTGACTATCGTATCTGGTGGTTCCTGGTGAGTTGCATTCCTAGTTTACTCTAAGGATTAGCACAGGCTAGCCTGAACAGGACACTGTAAGAACGTCACCTGGTTTTTACCCAATCTTCAGCTGTCCAAGTTTGTGACCCCGAGCCCACTGTAGAGTCAGATTCAGCTTTGCTTTGAGAGAAGTGAAAGCTGATGTGGTCTTTTGTTGTTGTAGTCCATCTGGTTTAACGTTCAATTGTTCATTCTGAGGTGCTTTTCTGCTCAGCACCGCTGTAGAGAGTGGTTATCTGAATTGCAGTAGTGTTCCTGTCAGTCTGAACTACTTATGGCAAAATTTCACTGAACTCTTTAGAGTAAGTTGTTTTTAACCACAGGATCCATACTCACTGGTTGTTGAATTCTGTGTAAACACTGGAGACTTGCATGTGAAACCCCCAGGGGATGAGAATTTTCTGAAATACTAAAACCAGCACAACAACCATGCAACGGTCAAAATCATGATATCTTGCCATGAGTCAAGTTTCTAATTCTGATTTGTACCCAAGGACGGAAACTATGACTCAAACGCTCGATCGCTTTGATGAATGTTGAAAAGAAGGCTATAGTTGTTTTATTTATTTATTTTTTGTTTCCCCACCCAAGCCTGAGCTTTTCTCGTGTGTATGGTCTGATGAATTCATGTTCAGACTGACATCAGTATAAGAAATTAAAATTGTCCTGTCATGCAGCCAGTTAATCTCATGCACTGATCTTGGCAGCAGTTTCAGCAGAAGAGAAATTCCCTAGAAGAACGACGCAAAAACAAATAGACCGATACTACGGGTTTAGGACTGAAAGAAGCGCTATTAGCAGAGATGATCTGGTGCTTTGTGTTTGCTTATTGTATGTTGAAGTTCTTGGGAACTGTGGCATCCTGTAGATAGATAAGATGGACCCTGATTAAATTAGAACAAAATCACCAGAGGTCGTCAAAATGTCAAGTGCAACAAGGATTTCTCAACACCCAGCCAACAGCCAACTGAAAGAATTTTATCAGGGTCCTTTAGATCTGCAGTAATGCAGCAGGTATCATCACAGTAACTGTGGTCTGAGAATCTGATAAGAATTCATCTCAACAAGCTCCCTTTAAATGATGTAGAATGGAGGAAGAACGAGCTGCCCTTGTGATGGTGTTCTTTTGAAGCAGGATTTATGTCACACTCTGTTGTTCTTGACACCAAACCCTGGTATTGAACCATGACAGAAAATGCCAGTACATCCTCAAGGGCCATTGTGGCATACATACTGTACATTATCCAGTAAAGGCACCCAACCCCCCCTCTTTTCTCTCTCTCTTTCTCTCTCTCTCCCTCCCTCCTACGTAAGAGCACTGCGGAATGGAGGTTCATGGAAACATAATGGGGCGTCACAACAAAATGAGTCCAGTTGGACAAAACCTGAAACGCTTTTTACATTTTTTTTTTGAAAAAATTGGTATTCTAGATCTAAAGTTAATTATTTTTAAAATAAAAGGTAATTTTTGGGTGGTACAGTGGCATAGTGGTTAGCACGTCCGCCTCACAGCAGGGCGGTCCTGGGCTTGAGTCCCGGGCTCGGTGAGGGTGTTCCTGTGCTTGCGAGGGTTTCGTTCGGGTACTCCGGTTTTCTCCCACAGTCCAAAGACTGGATAATTGGCTCTATCAAATTGCCCCTAGGTGTAAATGAGAGTATGAAGGAGAATGGCTGTGTGTTGGTACTGCGATGGACTGGTGAACTGTTCAGGGTGTACCGTGCCTTCGTCCAGTGTTGGCTCAGAGATGCTCCAGCCTCCCCGCGACCCCGATAGGATTAAGCAGTTTGGCAGTGAATGAATGGTAATGGTGTCTTCATCTTACTGCAAAGTCTAGTGTGGAGAAAATCAGCAGCGCACTTTGTTTATTCATTAGCAGACCCGCTTTATCCCGTTCAGGGGGAGGCTGGAGCCTATCTTAGCCAACACTGGGCGAAGGTGGCGTACACCCTAAACAGTTCGCCAGACCATCACAGGGCCAACACACACACTCACACCTAAGGGCATTTTGGAACAGCCAATTAGGCTAATGTGCATGTCTTTTGGACTGTAGGAGGAACCAGAGTGCCCGGAGGAAACCTAAGCAAGCCACGGGGAGAACGTTCAAACTCCACACAGAAACGCCATAACCTGATACTCGAACCCAGGACCTTCTTTCTGTGAGGCATCATAACCACTATGCCACCGTGCCACCCAGCAGCACACACGTGATGTGTAAATTGAATTTAAAGCTCAGGTTTATTTTGTCTGAAGTTGTATTTATAGGTTGTTTCACAGTATAATATGTCAGGTACATTATAGATTAAGGAATTTGTTTACGGTAATGATGAATTTCCTTTTCATTACTGGTTTGTCCCAGGTAGCGTACTGTGCGTACTGATGGAATGGTGGCGGCGCTTGTCACATGAGAAGCCTTGGTGAGGTCATCACTACTTGTTTTGACTTATTATCCAAGGTTTTTATGAGGCCGGCAGACAAACTCAATTTTACAGGGTGTGATTGTAAAAGAGCCCCCCCCCTTTATGTAAGGTTGCTACGAGACCGATTTTATGATGAGGACAGGGCCATCGTTGCTCTTGGGACTGAAAGCTCAGCTGCCCACGTCAGAGTATTGTCCCTACACAGGAGGGAGTCTTCCTGCGTTTGACCTTATACAGATACAAGAACAGATAACCTTGACGTGTGTGTGTGTGTGTGTGTGTGTGTGTGTGTGTGCGCGCGTGCGTGCGCGTGCGTGTGTCGATGACTCTGACAAAGAAAGAAGTTGGAAGTAGGAATGGGTGGAAGGAATGAGACTGAGGAAGCTGTGAGAGAATGAGGAGAATCTCGGAGTTATTTTGAGAATCAGCAGTGATTTTATGTTAAACACCAAGTATGGTTGAATTCCCGTGTCAGTGAAGATCTTCCATTAAAATAGCTTTTTGCCTTAATGAAGGATTAATTTGTTCTGGAAAATACACTTAACATTGTTCTCTATCTATTTGTTTTTTTTTTATTCCATTTAAATTTTTTTTATTATAATTTTTTTTAATGAGGTTTTATATTTGTACGTTCTACATCTTTTTGGATTTGCATCTGGATTTAAAAACGACGTGGACCGCAGCATTGCTGGTCGCTTGTTGCTCTTTCCCCTTTAGTATGCAACCCGTCTTTTTCCTTAAAAAGGTTTGCATGTAATCTCTCACTCACTCATTTACTGAACCGCTTAATCCTACTACTAGGGTCACGGCAAGGCTGAAGCCTATCTCAGCTGACACTGGGTGAAGGTGGGGTAGACCCTGAACAGCTCGCCAGACCATCACATGGCAGCACACACCCAACCAATCACACTCACATCCACAACTACGATCAATTTGGAACAACCTGTTAGCCTAAAGTGCACGTCTTTGCACTGTGGGACGAAACTGGAGTACACGGAAGAAACTGGAGTAACACACACACACACACACACACACACATACAGAGAAAGCCCTGGGAATCGAACCCTCCTTCCTGTGACGCGGACGTGCTAACCACTACGCCACCGTGCCACCCTGTAGTATGTCATTAGATCTTTAGACTAAAATTAGAACTGATAGTAAGGGCACGAAGGTCCAGTTACATACCTCAAATCATTGTGAGGGTAAAATATCTACTACTGAGGGTAAAGTTTTTACAAATTCTCAGCTGCAATTTTACTGAGCTGCTGTTCAGGCATATTCGAGGACAGAGTAAAACACTTCGAAGAGATATCCACTCCCTTGTATGCATGAGCTCAGAGACACCCGTGATTGGCTAGTGATCACTTAAGTGACAAGGAAGTAAACATGTGCCATCCCTCCCTCTCTGAACACTTGGCCATTAGCACTCATCTCGAACTTGCGGACTCTCGGATAATGGTGGCGATCCTTGCTGCTGTGCCACTCGAGAGCCTGTATGCAAAGGTTTTAATAACGAAAAACACAATCGCTAATACTGCTTAGTCCTGAAGGAATGCTGACCAATCCTGTCCATGCCCACAGTTAATATTGTTTATTGTGGCCTGCGATATTTGTCAAAATATAAACCAATTAGTTATTTTAAGGGTGGCGCGGTGGCGTAGTGGTTAGCACGTCTGCCTCGCAGCAAGGTGGTCCTGGGCTCGGTCGTTTCTGTGTGGAGTTTGCATGTTCTCCCCCGTGCTTGTGTGGGTTTCCTCCGGGTACTCCGGTTTCCTCCCACAGTTCAAAGACATGCACCGTAGGCTAAATTGGCTGTTCCAAATTGCTCTTCAGTGTGAATGTGAGTCTGCAAGTGTGTGTGTGTGTGTTGGCCCTGCAATGGTCTGGCAAGCTCTTCAGGGTGTACCCCGCCTTCACCCAGTGTCAGCTAAGATAGGCTTTAGCCTCCAGATGACCCTAATAGGATTAAGCAGTTTGGCAGATGAGATGATGAGTAGTCATTTTAATCACCACCACATCCACTCTCACAATGTTACTGAATGTTGGCTTTCTTTTCTGCACCTTTTTGATTGGCTATCTCAGGTCCCAGTCCTGATACACACCAAACTTCTCTCAAGCTATACAAGCGTTAATTAAAGGGCTGAGATCCAGAGTGGTCTAACCAACAGAAAGCTGTTTTTGAGAAAAATGACAAAAGTTTTTGCAGTATAAAAAAAATCAGGGATAATGCTCACGATATGATTCAAGATCATAAGGAAGATGAAGGGATCATTCTGGCATGCATGGACCTCATCTCCACATCTGCCAAAATATCAACATCTCATTTCTCAGTTTTTGTGGGTTAGACCATTGTGACTCTCAGCCCTTCAATTCATCCTGCTTACCCATGTCACCTCTGTCCCCAACATTGGAATTGTATATGTTGTACCATGTTGTTAATAATGGACCTTTCCCTCATTATAGGAGCCATTTGAGGATGGATTTGCCAACGGCGAGGAGCTGACGCCCGCTGAAGAGGCTGCGGCCAAAGAGGCAGCTGAGCCCAAAGGGGTCGTGAAGTTCGGATGGATCAAAGGAGTGCTGGTAAATATCGATATCAACATGGCTTCCTCTGTGAAAGGGGAAAGGAATAGAATCTCAAACTTTTTTTTTTTAATAGCTCCTCCCCCCAGTCCACTCATACGTCATCTCTGTGTTCTGTCGTTCTATCAGTATATTTCACACACGCATGTAAACATTTTCTTGATCTCTTGTGTAGATGGAGATGAGCTGCTTTTACAAAGTCTTTCACTCTTGCACAGGAGATCTGAATGAGTCGCACTCTCCTCAGAATTTTTGGCCCCTGGTGGGAATTACACTGCTTATTAGTCCCACTTGTTCCAGCTTGCCTTGAGCTGATGCTAGAAGTTTGTGTTATTGTTATTTTGGACTTGCTGGTCACTTAGTAGGTTGGTGCTGCTGGGAATTGCTACACATACTTAGCATTCGCTCTGTAGACCAAAACAACTGGAATCCGTCAGAGCATTAAAGATAACAATCCGCTGTAGTGAGGCCTGATTTCACTGAGAATCAGACACGACTCCGAATTGCAGCAAGAGAACCCAACATGCTGTGCATTTTAGGTTGTAGGCAGTACTGTTATAGACATGAGCTGCTGAATTGAGCCAAAGGACAGAGCTGTAGTCCTGCAGAAATGCGATGTGTTCTGAATATGTTTGAACCAATAAACAAAAGAGAAATATTAATACGAACTGATGCACAAAATGTTTTTAGTGAGTTATAGGTATAATTTTATCAGTTGTTGATTGCCAGCTATGTTTTTCCATGGTTAGAAATGCAGCAATGGAAAAGTAGAAAGAGTTTTGATAGTAGATTTTCCAGTGCCACATGTTCCTCATCCAACATTTTCCTTTTTGGTTACGGGCACCATGAAACCAAGGCAAAGCTAAATATCCAAAGGAAATAAATATATATTGTACAACTGACTGAACTGGAAAAAAAAAGAAACCTTGAAAGAAACCTTGCTTTAAAAATCCTTTGTTTATTTGTGAGAGATGGAGCGAGATAGAGAACACTTTCTCTGGGTTTTGTCACATTTTCTTTCATTTTGACACGTGCAAGGCCATTTATTAATAACGTCATTTCCACCTATTCTCTCAAACTCAAAAGCCAGATACCAGACGAAGACCTGCTTTTAAAGTATTTGGTGTATCCGACTTGTTCATGTCCTTATCTGATGTCAGGCATCATTCCAGTCCATGCGCATCACATCATTGTGGAGTGTAGATTACACATTTCAGGTTTGGGGCTGGGGGGGGAGGCTTTGCTTGGTTGTCTGCATTAAACCCTAATGGTCATCCTTCCTCTGCGCAGGTCCGCTGCATGTTGAACATTTGGGGTGTGATGCTCTTCATCCGCATGACATGGATCGTGGGCCAGGCTGGAATTGGTAGGTTTCGCTGTCTCCGTGCAGCTGACGTGAATTAGCGTCTTAATTCACACAACCACCATGGCCTTCCATCACCCTGTCACAGTTCACCATTCCCATGCGTACTGTTATTGCAAGGTGGCACCTGCAGATAAATGTCAAACACAAAGCCATTTTCCAGAAACCATTCCCAGCTCTGACACAGCAGCTCAAAGTTGAGAGATGTGGGGAGTATTTAATGTTCTGTTTACAGGAGAATGGATTAAAAATAAAACCTCCGTTCCCCTGGAGATATTTATCATGATACGTGGTTGATGATGACATGATGACCTTTAAGAAAATTTTTTTTATCTTTTATTATTCGCCCCTGGCGGAGCCTTTAAGATTCCTGAAAATTCTTTGTAAGTTCTTTTCCCTCCATGCTATAAGATACTAGTGTGTCTGTTACTTCTTTCCCCTCCACAGTGTGCGCCTGCATCATCGTCTTCATGGCGACTGTCGTGACCACCATCACGGGCTGCTCCACCTCAGCCATAGCGACCAACGGTTTTGTACGAGGAGGTATGGAAGCTCACAGTCCAATATCACGCCGCATTAGACATGAGCTGGAGTGCATTCAGCGGGATGTCATTTCACTTCACTAACTCATCTCTGTCATTTGCCGAACCACTTAATCCTACTACTATTGTCGGGGAGAAGCTGGAGCCTATCTCAGCCGACTCTGGGCAAAGGTGTGGTACACGTGTTGGACAAGGAAGACCCTGTTAGATTTTGGAGATCTCGGTTGAATTCTGGATCCAGGAATTTTTAAAAGGGTTTTCTAACATTGTGAGAGGATGATTTTTGTGTACTGTTGCAGATGGTGGTACTGTGTAATTTCTGTTATTTGAAAAGTTGTATGAATAATTTCGTGACATTTCTATCAGAGGTGGGGCTTCGAACACGAACAACTCTGTTAGGTTTTGGAGATGATCCGGACTACATTCTAAATCCATTAACTTTTTTTTTTTAAACATTTTTGACATTTTGGTTTATATGGGGCCGGTACGGTTCGAGTGGTTCGAGTGGTTCGAGTCCCAGGCTCGGGTGTTTCTGTGTGGAGTTTGCATGTTCTCCCTGTTTTTGTGTGGGTTTCCTCACACAGTCCAAAAGACATGCACATTAGGTAAACTGACTGTTCCAAATTGCCCCTAAGTGTGGCTGTGATTGTGAATAGTTGTGTGTGTGTAACCCTGGCGATGCCCTGGCGAGCTGTTTGGGGTGTATCCCGCTTTTGTCCAGTGTTGGCTGAGAGACGCTCCGCAAATGTTCAGCAAATGAATGTGGGTAGTTTATATGGGGGGGTTGCTGGGCTCGGTGGAGGTTTGCACTCAAAGTACTCTTGTTTGTTAGGTTAAATTACACCAGTAGGATTTTCTCACACCATTTTAGACTCGACACAAATATTTTGTACAATGTCTCTTACAATAAAGTTTGACTTGTATACTTGGACAGCGTATGTGTATGGGAGCACATCTTGTACAACAGAATTACCAATATTTTAAGAATATTGAAAAATTTAAGCCCTGTTGTTATAATCCAGTTTTATTTAATGTTTGTATCTGAACTCCACTAAATTCTATCTATTCTAACTATCTTACCCTCTGGTAAACCAGGACGTCCCACAGTAGGTCAGGGTGTTACATAAGCACCAACATGGTGTGTCACGTGCTGATTGAATAAGATATTGCCTTTGTAGCTGATGCCCTTCATACATCATACACACCAGATCATACTGCTCCAAATTGCACTGCCGCTGACGGACAAAGCCAGGGGAAAGAATATATTTACTTTGTCGCATGTGATAAGAATTTTCTCATAAGGCAAAATATCAATCGAGGAAGTGTTTAGGTTTTGAGAGGAGGAGAAAACCGACTGGGCAAGTGGCACAGGGTGAAATATGAGAGGGGCGTGGGTTTACGGTTGAGGCTGGCCAACACTACACTAATGTGGGGATCACAAGGGCATGGTGACCTCTGATGTACCTGACCACACCGTATCCCATTCATAACACAGATACACAACACTGCTACCTCTAATGTACTATTTCTATACTGTATGCATATACTATTTATATAAAACCTTCCAGATATTATGTACTATAAGTGCAAAACAAAACAATGGTTACCACAAAATCCACCATGTTAATTCATACAGCATTGTGTATAGCCTTTAAAAAATTTCATATAAAAAAGTCAAATTTTATATATCTTTTAAAATACAATCTATACATGTGTATTAATATATAATTTGCCGTCGGATGCGAATTTCAAAACATTGATCATGAACATCGATTGAATGAAAAGATACTTTGAGTGCTTTTCTAAGACTTGGGTGCCTTAACACGTCGACATAGACAAATTTTAATAAAGTAGATGAGTGTTTTCCTGTAAGGAAAAATTTGAGCTGAAATAGAGGGGGCGGCACAGTGGCATAGTGGTTAGCACATCCGCCTCACGGCAAGAAGGTCCTGAGTTGTGTGGAGTTTGCATGTTCTTCCTGTGCTTATGTGGGTTTCCTCCGGGTACTCCGGTTTCCTCCCACAGTCCAAAGACATGCACATTAGGCTAATTGGTTGTTTTAAATTGCCCCTTGGTGTGACTGTGAATGGTTGTGTGTGTGTGTGTCTTGGCCTTGTGATGGTCTGGCGAGCTGTTCACTATGTACCCTGTCTTCGCTCAGTGTTGGCTGAGATAGGCTCCAACCTCCCAGCGACCCTAGTCGGATTAAGTGATTTGGCAAATGAGAGAGATGAGATAGAGGACAAGCCTCAGGTCCGTGTACATTTTAATGAAGGAAAGCTGTATATTTATATGGAGTTTATTTCTGTTTTACACAATGACGGGTGCTTTATTTATTACAGCCTGAACTTAAGTTCTGTTGCTTTTTACACTATTGTTCTGTTTAGTATCAGCCACAAATCTGTTGTCTGGTTACAACCTGCTCCAGGTTAGTCTTTTTGTGTACTCGGCATAACTATTATTTACACCATAACCCTCGCCTTGTGTCGCAGCCTGTGACTCACGCACTATGGACGAGCAGGAAAGAACACTAAGAAAAGGAAGGATTTTCGTTTGTGTAAAAGTATAACAGGGTGTCACCAGACTATTACTTTTATTCCAGAACTCTGAAACCGATACCCCTTGCTCCCGGACATGTTTTTGTTTTTGTTGAACATTTGCTCTCAGCATGGATGTGGAATCATGTAGCACTAGTAATATTTATATTTTCTGAGATTACGGCATGATCTGTTTAAACATCAGGTCAGGATTTGGATGCACAGAGCCTGTTTCATGTTAGGACAGAACGTTAACTGGTATTGTTAGTGTTTTCTCGCACGTGTTGGGGGCTTAATCAAATAACCTTTGTTCTGATCACAGTTCATGTATCCTGATACAGTAATTGATGGCGCTGATGGAGGAGGGATTTATTCAGACTGCACCACAGAATAAGAGTTTGACTGATGGGCGTGTCGATTATGTGGTATATTATCATACATCCTATCAGTGTACTTATTAATCACTTCATACATTTACCAAACCGCTTAATACTACTACGGTTGCGGGGAGGCTGAAGCCTATCTCAGCCAACTCTGGGCAAAGGCGGGTTACACCTTGAGCAGGTCGACAGTCCATTGCAAGGCAACACAGACAATCATTCACACTAACATCTAGGGGCAGTTTGGAAGAGCCAATCAGCCTAATGTGCATGTCTTTAGACTGTGGGAGGAAACCAAGGTACCTGGAGGAAACCCATGCAAGCTCGAGTAGAACATGCAAACTCCGCACAGAAACGCCCTCTCCAAGCCTGGGGAATCAAACCCAAGCCCTTCTCGCTGTCTAGTTGACATGCGAAGCATTACATCACCTTGCCACCCACTTATTAATCAAGCAAAACCAAATGTGGTGGCTTTTTTCGGTTGCTTTTTGGTTTATTTATTTATTTATTTTTTGTCTTTCATAAATTTCCTCAAATCTTTCTGTTGGACAGTGACTTGATCTGTGTGGTAAACCATTGTTTTTAATGTAAAACATTTCTCACAAAACTTTCCAGGGCCATACAGAACTCAATATCTCAGTCTTTTAAAATAGTTTTACATATTTCACTTTTTTCTCTCTCTGCAGGAGGGGCGTATTATTTGATATCTCGAAGTTTAGGCCCTGAGTTTGGTGGCTCTATTGGCCTCATCTTTGCGTTTGCCAATGCTGTGGCAGTGGCTATGTACGTTGTGGGCTTTGCTGAGACTGTCGTTCAACTTTTTCATGTAAGAAGTTTATATTTCTTTCCTTTTTTATAAAACAAAACTAAACTGCACTGTTTTAACTTTTATTAATATTTGGTTGCAAGCATTAAAGGATGGATAAGGGAATGACTTACCTGTTGTTATTATTAATCTTGTCAAAGGATGCTGATCTCATTATGCTCGATCAAGTAAACGACATCCGAATTGTAGGAGTCATCACAGTCATTGTCCTCCTTGGTATCTCTTTGGCAGGCATGGAGTGGGAGGCCAAGGTGAGACATTTTATAGGGTTTTTTTTTTTTTTTTTGCTGCTTACCTGAAGACACCAACTGAGAAACTGAAACACTAAACACTATGCTTTTTATGCTCCCAGGCTCAGCTCTTCTTGCTGTTCATCTTAATCACTGCCATCTTCAACTACTTTATTGGTGCATTCATCCCCATTGAATCAAAGCAAGCACAAGGATTCTTCAGCTATGATGGTACGGCTTTCTTTCTCTATAAATGC
The DNA here is from genome assembly GCA_039654325.1 of Tandanus tandanus. Classification (NCBI taxonomy): domain Eukaryota; kingdom Metazoa; phylum Chordata; class Actinopteri; order Siluriformes; family Plotosidae; genus Tandanus; species Tandanus tandanus. Next base: position 1,358,730 of record JBCNYH010000016.1, read on the forward strand.
AACTGTAAATAACTATAATAAAGGTTTTCTCTTGACACACGTTCATGTTACTTTACGGTCTTCTTCAGGTAACATCATGGTGGAAAATTTATTACCGGATTTCCGAGGAGAAACCTTCTTCTCGGTCTTCGCCATTTTCTTCCCTGCAGCTACTGGCATTCTGGCCGGTGCCAACATCTCAGGAGATCTTGCGGTGAGTCTGAAACATGACTGTAGACAAAATGGTGAAGATGCTGCCATAGACTTGGCCAATAATTTGCATTGCAAATGTCTTTTTTTTTTTTTTTTTTTTTTTTTCTTTTAGGATCCACAAATGGCAATCCCAAGAGGAACCCTTTTAGCCATTCTTATTACAGGCATTGTGTACTTGGGTGTTGCTATAAGTGCAGGTGAGCAGCATTGAGTAGAGCTCGTGGTATACGGTTTCCATGTGTTTGAGTAAATAAAAGGATATAATTTCAATGTATAATCAAGATTTTTATAAACCTGCTTGTGAGTATTGCCATAGGTCATGGTTGAACAAGGGTGGGCTGAATTTTTTTTGCGCGACTATGTTGCAAAATAAACCACATTTGGTCAAATTTGACCAATTGGTCATGATCAGCCTATGAACTTATCAGCCCACCCTCATCTGTCCATTGTTAAAATTATGTACCAGTTGAAACGATTAGTTTGTCATTCTAATATAACGCTTCATCATCAGCTATATATATTTTTTGTTTTCTTTAAAAGGAGCCTGCATTGTAAGAGACACCTCTGGTAAAGTGCTCAATGATACCTTTGGGCAAAACTGCACTGGTCTTGAATGCACGTTGGGTTATGAAATCTATTCCTGCAGGCCTAGTAACACAACTGAGTCCACTTGTAAGTATGGACTCCACAATGACTTTCAGGTAAGACTATGCCAAGTATGTTGGTGCAAAGAATACAAAAACTGGTTAAATGAGATGAAATTAAGTACCCCTTTCTCCCCCCCCCCCCACACACCTGAAAAAAGGTAATGAGTGTGGCGTCAGGTTTCGGCCCCATCATCTCAGCTGGGATTTTCTCTGCAACCCTCTCCTCTGCCTTGGCCTCTCTGGTCAGCGCCCCTAAAGTGTTCCAGGTGGGCATCTTAACCTCGCATACTGTAAAAGCCTTCATTCTTTATTTATATAAGTACAGTGCCATGAAAATGAAATTCTACCAGATTTTGCTGTGTAATTATCTTGCTCAAGTAAACTTGGCTGTTAGCATAGCGTACATTAGTGAATCATGAGATATCTGCTCAGGATAATTTGCTTTACAGGTGACATAAAGTTGGCCAAATTCTGGTGACAGAATTCAGCCTGATACAAAAGTCCCATCAGCAGCAAGACAGTGTTTTTTTTTTGGAAATGCTGTGTTACTTCACGACCTGACCGACCTGTCATCCGTACAGGAAGCATCTGCTCAGTTTCTGAGTTTAAGAGGACAAAGTACAGTCCGGTTCCCCTGGAACCTGAAACAGTCACTAGGTTACACCATTAGTTAATAAGCTAAAGTGACTCCATGTCAGAATTGTTCATGAAATCTACATTTTGGAAACGGAAATATGAGGCGTCTGTGTGTCATCAGGTGTCACTAGGCATTTCCAGGCCTAATTTTCAGAACTGTTGGAGGAAATATACCCCCTTTTTGTGTGTGTCTGCACAGCGGAACTTGAGAACAATTCTAGTTCTTAGAATACTGTTTTTCATGAACTTTTTGCTCCTGCATCAGGTTGGGTACTCTACCAGCACAACAGGAACCATACATGTGTAAAACACGAGCCATACAGTATAATTTTATTTTCCACTAAACTCACTGTTGCAATTGAGAGCTAAGAATTAGACTTGTTTTACCATTTATATTATTTTTATTATATTTTCTTCACTGGGGCTCAGTTTCTAGTATGGTCACAGCAAAAGTGTTCTCCCTATGGAGAATCCATATTTCCTCCAGGTGCGCCAGTTTCCCTCTACAGTCCAAAGATTAGCACATTAGGTCATCTGGTTACTCTAAATTCCCCATAGGTAAGTATGAATGATTTGTTTCTGTGTTAGCCCTGTGACAAGCTGGCAACCTGTTCAGGGGGTACACCACCTCCCACCCGAAGTCAAATGGGATTGGCTTTAGTTTACCCCTGTGTAAAAGGTTAGCCGTGTACACAAAAGCTTTTAACGTTAGTGACATTAAGGGCTAACAATTATGTCATTAGAGGTAGTTGCGTAAAGATGCTAGCGGAAAATTTAAATTACTGAAATTCTGTCTTTATTGAGCCTATGTGATGGAGACAATACAGTGTGAATTTGGTGCATAATATACATAATATATTGAGATATAACAATTTTAATTAAAATACATTTTTTGGTCCATGTGTTAGGCCAAGTAATTTTTCTTTAGCTATCACATAAGAAACCATGTTAAAACATAACATCCCCCCACTATCATGATGGTTATACATATTTTAGGAAATGATCGACTGTTCCCACCACAGGTTCACTTTATATAATGTAAAATAAAACACTTACTATCAGCATGTATCACTTCCTGGTCTCCTCCTTTCTATAGCACAGTGGGGTGAAAACATCTATAACTAGGATTCTGGGAAACGGCCAGCAAAATTTTGATTTCGGCTGAAGTTTTTTCCCCCTCAGTTATGTGCAGAACTTTGATGCTGTAAGTTTAATAAAACAAAAATATTTTGCCAGCAAAAAGTTTTTTTTTTTTTTTTTTTTCTTCCCCCCCCAACCGAAGTATACTATATGGATAAAAGTTGATAGACAGCTGACCATAGCACTCATGTGTTTCTTGATGTGATAATAAATTTCTCTTTTCTGGGAAGGCTCTCCACTAGATTTTGGAGTGCAGGCTGTGGTGATTTGTGATCATTCTTCCACAAGAGCATTATTAAGGTCAGGCACTGATGTCAGGCGGGGACACCTGGGGTAGTTAGCGTTCTAGTTCATCCCGAACGTGTTCAGTGGGGTTGAGGTCAGAGCTCTGGGCAAGTGACTCACGCTTTCCCACTCCAACCTTGGCAAGTCATGTCATGCTAGAACAGGTTTGAGCCTCTTAGTTCTAGTGAAGAGAAATTGTAATCCAACAGTAGACGAAGACCTTCTGCACAATTCTGTGCTTTCAGCTTTCTGGCACCAACTTTGGGAGGAAGCTACATATGGGTCTGATGATCAAGTGTCCATAAACCTGTCCATATCATGTATATTTAAGCTTTAATGTGATTTCCACACACAGTGAATGTTGTTGGTTATCTATGTGCTTTAGCGAAAGGGTTATATAGATCTGATCAGATCAGGCAGGTAACATGCCATAGTACAGTCTTTAAATGCAGAAGCTTTACTTCTGGTTGAGATGCATAGAAAAGGTTTCATTTCAGAAAAACCCTGTAATACCTTATAGATTAACCTTTTATATCATGTAGACCTGTAAAGTTTGATATTGTGAAGAATTTTACCAGGCTGTTTTACACACACGTGCACAAAACTGCCTGGAGGGAGTGTGTTCAATCCAAGAGTGAATAACTGTATAAGGCACTGTATATTCATTAGTTTAAAAAAAATCCCCCTGGATCTGTTTGATCAAAGGCTTTCTTACAACTTGAATCTCTGTTTATCACAAACTGACACTCTTGTTTCTTCAGGCTTTATGCAAGGACAACATTTATCCTGGAATTGCTGGGTTTGGAAAAGGTTACGGTAAAAACAATGAACCCCTGCGTGGCTACTTCCTCACATTTGGCATCGCCATGGCCTTCATCCTTATTGGTATGCAGACAGTTACCAAGACTAGCCAAGTTATGCCTTATATTTGAAAATATTTTCTGGAAGTCGATCTTTTCTTTCTTTCTTTCTTTTTTTTTTTAACTCCAGGTGAGCTGAACGCTATCGCACCAATCATTTCTAACTTCTTTTTGGCCTCCTATGCCCTGATCAATTTCTCAGTGTTCCACGCCTCTCTGGCAAACTCTCCTGGTAAGGCTTGTTTGTGGTCCATACAGTCACTTAAACACAAAGGTTTTTTTAGATTGCAGTAAAAGTTATTATAGTTGCTATTATAATGTGAAGGTTTTTAATGCATTATTGTCCTTTACAGTTATATTTAATGTTGCAAAACAAGTTTGCTCCTTTTATCACTTGCATGAGTTTTCTTTCTCTTAATGATAAGACGGAACAAAGCAATTTTTCATGTCACGAAGACATGATTATTTTAAAACTTGGATTGTGTAGTACCCTTCTTAAAATTCTAAATAAATATCTCCTTATAGACAATGTTATTACTTATAGTGTCAAGTTGCTGTATATTAATTTGTACAATAGAAACAATATGTTGGTGAGTAAATTTAATTTGTGGTGACTTGTAGGAAGGCTTTGATTGCAGGAACCACAGTGAGTCGGGGTCATAGAATGGTCATAACTTTAAATATAATATTTTAACAAAGGAAATGAAAAAAGTAATTTTTTAAAATATATTTTATAAATTTTTATATAGTGTGTGTGTGTGTGTGTGTGTGTGTGTGTGTGTGTGTGTGTGTATATATATATATATATATATATATATATATGTA
>JBCNYH010000016.1:1387102-1411052 GCA_039654325.1 Tandanus tandanus
TTCCTTATAGCTGTTTCCGTTGCAGTGATGAGTTCGACCACTGGTAGCTGCTGTGGAGATATGGCAAAATTCAGTCCGACTCAAGCTTTTTAGGATTATTATGACCTGGATGATTGAGAATCTACACCAACATTTCTGCCTTATACACCCCACTCCTTGGCAGGTTCCGCTGTAACGGGACAATCAGTGTTATTTACTTCACCTGGTGGTGGTCGTAATATTGTTCAATGAGGGTGGCACGGTGGCGTAGTGCTTAGTACATCCACCTGAAAGCAAGAGGGTCCTGGGCTCAAGTCCTGGACTTCAGCATTTCTGTGTGGAGTTTGCACATTCTCCCTAAGCTTGTGTAGGCTGTGTAGTAATTGGCTGTTCCAAATTCGCCCTAGGTGTGAATGGTAATGGTTGTGTCTGTGTGTTTGTTGTCCTGCGATGGTCTGGCGAGCTGTTCAGGGTGTACCCCGCCTTTGCCCATTGTTGGCTGACGTAGGCCCCAGCCTGTCTGTGACTATCGTAGGATTAAGCAGTTCGGTGAATGAGTGAGTGAGTGATTGATTAAAAACATACATGAGAGCAGATTTAAGCCACTGGAAGAAGCAGAAATAGTCTCACTTTTACTATCATCTTCATTTCACTCTTAAAATAAAATAAAATTTCATTGTTCCCAAAAAGGGAAGTTCTAAAGATTAAAGTGGAGGACTGAGGGGTGGGGTCTGAGTCAAATCTCTAAAACAGGTTTACCCAGTCAGCCTCCCCTAGTAATTGTCTGCTATTAGCTTCTCTGAATCTAGAGATACTCCACATGCCTCTCCAGAGACACACTTCTGTTGAAGTTTATCCTCCATCTTCATGTTGCAGTCCTTACCTTCCTTAATCCTTCACTTTAACTTCCTGGACCTTCTGCACATCCTTCTTGTCGTCTGAAAAAAAAATCTTTCTTTTTGACCTTTAATTCTTTCTTTAGATCAGGTGTGGCCCAGGACTTGTTAACACAATATGGTATTGTTTTAAGTCCTGGGCCACACCTGATCTAAAGAACGAATTAAAGTGGTCACAGTATTGCCTACACAGAAATGGATGATACCGTGTGTAAGACTGTCGATATCCTGCCTGTGAGATCCACAGAGTGCATCCTGGTCTTTGTTTTACAGGATACTATCCAAGATTGATCTTCCTCATCAGATGTTCTCCTTACTGTTTTGGTAGAGGCTTTCTTTTGTTGAACTGGGGGTTTGTATACAGTTTGTAGGCGGGCATTGGTGGTTCAGAGGTTAAGGCTCTGGATTAATGATCTGAAGGTCAGGAGTTCGAGCCCCAATACCACCAAGGTGCCATCGTTGGGCCCTTGAGCAAGGCCCTTAACCATCATTTACTCAGTTGTATTAAAAAAAGAGAGAGAGAGAGAGATAAATGTAAGTCACTGTGAATAAGGGTGTCTGCCAAATGCTGCAAATGTAAATGTATGCAGTCCACTATTTTATTTTCCCTGTTGTGGCATTCAACATACTGTGTGAGGGTGGGTAGAATGATGTCCAGATATGATGAGTAGAGCTTCTGGGTGTAGTGACTGTCATTTTGATGATGCAGCATGTACAGTCTCACATGCTGAGGCAGGGTGGGGAACATACAGCAATATAACAATGACATGAGGACTCTCTCAGTAAATAATAGTCTCATTCTAACAGCTAGAAGCTCAGTGTCTTTGGTGCAGAATGTTCCTTAATTCTGATGTGCCCAAGGTTGCACCATCTATTATTAACAAACACTGTTAAAACGCCTCCTCTCCTCTTGCTGTACTCCAGTGTTGTTCTTTTACTATTCACATGACCTCTAGAAACATTGCTCAGTGAGGAATGAAAATGATACTTATCCACTTCTCTGTAGTAAGGAAATGGTCACAGACGGTTCCGAGTGCTGAGTGCAGCATTTAGGGTCATCAGTTCCTCTTCTCTACACCTGAAACACTGCAGTGGAGTGTAAAACACTGCAAACTCCATTAGCTACAAATCCTGAACAGCACTGTGAATTCAGGCCTGTTTTTTTTTTCCGGACACACCATCCCACCACAGCCGTGCCGACGACCGCCTGGTTCCAGTCACTCTGTGTTAGGTTATTGGTTAAAGCTCTGGGTTACAGAAGGTTGAGAATTTTTATCCCAGCAGTGTGGCGTTTTATTTATTTTCAAAATTTCACACAAAACCTCATTTCATTTGGGTTCATAATGCTACGTCAATGTTAGCTTTGAAAAGTTACAGAGAAAAAAGTAATTACATGTGAATAAGAAAAATGCATTACACAATCCAAGGTACTTTCAAATTGCATGAGGTCACCTTTGGCTAACTGTTATTTGACTGACATCAAGTTGCGCTCTCTCTCTCTCTCTCGCTCTCTCTCTCTCTCTCTCTCTCTAATAGGAGTATGCCCTTGGCCAGAAAAGGGGCGGTGTCCAGTGCCCTGTACATGTCGTGGTTGGACACTCTGTCCAAGGACCTCCCCCCGATTCTCTTGGTTCGTGGCAACCATCAGAGCGTCCTCACATTCTACTCTTAAATGATTTGGTTAACGCCGTTCCCGTAAAGCACACCTCGATATGTTGACACTTAACACCAATGTGCACACACCAACACGATGAAGGTAGAGTACCTGGGACTGTCAGGTTTTAATGAGTGTGATGGACAAGTGGGTGATACAGAGACTGAGAGCATCTTCTTTGGCAAGGTCTTCATTTTTGTAGCTTGGTGATGTCTGGCACTGAGCAATTACATGGAGACTGAATAAGAATTTCGTAAAAATGCTTCAGCCAGGCATCGGAAAATAAGATGAAATCCTGTTGAATGATTGAAGGTCAGTTTCTTTGGCTCACAAGTATCTGGAGCATGAAGTACATATTGTTCTGATCACAATTAGCATATTTAGAATCATATATATATATATATATATATATATAAGGTTTTTTTTTTTTTTTTTGGAAGCAGCAATAATCACCCTGGGTTCCTTTTTCCTTACTTGGGAGAAAACATGCAGAATGCTTTTGCAACACCTTTTCTAGCCTTATAGATGTGCCTTCCAGTTCAATCAAATTAGATTACTAAACTTTGCCCTGATGTAAACACAAGTAAATGTAAATTTATTAGAATACCTTTCAAATTGGGTATTTAAAATGATCCAATTTAATTTTTTATGCTAGTTTACTGGCAGTGGCATTGGTTTCCACTTGTTAGCATAAAATCTTTCTTTTTTCTTTTCTGGCAAGGTTATATTTATTCCAACCCCCCCCCCCCCAGTGGCCTTTTATCCTTTGTTTCTTTCTTTTTCATATTTCAGGTCTTCCTTTAAACTGTGAACGGGTTTTAGTGTTCCTTAGTGTAGTACCTTCCACTAATCCTGGATGTGAATTCAAATGTATGGTTGAAGGGCACTCTAAACAGAACACTGTAGAACTTGATCCTTCGAGGGCAGACGAACAGCCTGTGGCTTTAAGATGACAAGTTCTTGTCTGAAAGGAAGTTGTTCCAAATAGTGGGACACCAAAGCTGCTATAAAGTGATGGACACACAAAAAGAACAATCAACCAAATATGATGTAACCTCTTGAACACGCATTTACTGAAATCTACAAATCTGCAGGTTCTGCTATAGAGGAGGACTTTGCCTTAAAAGCAGAACTAATGATTCTATCTTATAAGCCATACTGGCTGGTTGATTGACGAGTGTATAAATGCAGATGTAGACAGATCAATAGATGCATGCAAACAGAATGTGTAATGTCAACTGTCTTTTTTCCCCCCTTAATCTGTGTTAATTTTGTCTTAATTTCGCCATGTTTTTCATATAGTCCAGAGATGTAGCTACAGACTAAGGCTTTTCAGTGAACCACATCAATATTCTTGTGAAAGCCTGAACATAAACCAACTGTCCTGCTAATGTTACAGTGTAAACTCATGGACTGTTACAAAATCCTATTGCTTATTGTTATATTAGCAAAACTGTCAGGGCTTTATTCTCTGTTGTAGTGTAGTGTAGTTCCCAAGGCCTGTCTGAAGCCATTCTCCAGTTTTCAGAATGTATTAAAAAGTTGATTGAAGTAATGAGAATTGTCCAAGTGTCTGCGGTGTTGATTAGATGCAGAAGTACCTCTATGCAGGTGAACAGATATGAGCGGTACTTTTTCCCCAGTCATTTGTCATCACACTGACGGTTAATAAGAATATGACCCATCCAAACTCAGGGTTGGATTCCCACGACCCCACCACCATCACAGTGCTGTTTCGCTGTTTCTATTTATTGTATATTGTTGATTACCATCTACTTCATTCTTTGTCAACGGGACCAGACTGAGATGGATTTGATTTCTGCAACCACAGTTCTAGCCAGTAGGGCATTTTAAAATAAGACAGATTGCCTTACAATGAGATTCTACAGACAGACTGTCTAGTCACACAAGCATCTTTGCCTTCTTCCTGCACTTATTGTAGTCTTCATAAAATGTGATGCATTGCTTTAAATGTCTTTGAATGTAAACACTAATGCTGAACAAAGCAGTTCCCTATTCTGTCCACACATTTTAGCAAATTATCCCCCCCCCAGCATTTCTCTGCAGAGACACAACACATGCTTAATGGTGTGATGTCCTTCGTTGGGCACTTTGTACGATAAATACTTACACGACTGCATATAGACAATGTGTGCTCATCACCCATCACCATGTGAGAAAAATGCCATGCACATTTGAATTAATATACTCGTATTTATAACTCTCTCTCTCTCTCTCTCTCTCTCTCTCTCTCTCTCTCTCTCTCTATATATATATATATATATATATATATATATATATATATATATATACTCTCTAGTGTGTAAACAAAATTTGTATTTAGTATGTGTGACGAATGTACAATGTACCAATCATCTACTTTGTATCTGTACATAAGTGTGCTAAATGTATAGCTACATGTAGCTGTGGCAGTAGAAGCTACTGTACCATGGGATAATGGGGCACTTCATATATGCCTTCCACAGCTGTTGTGTGTAAGACCTTCCAGATCAACTTGTGTGTCTGTGCGTGTGATTTGTTTTATTTTTTTCCCTTCATTGCTGCATTTCTATCTCTGTAGCCAAATCCCAGTTCCTCTCACTCCAACAGTACTGGGAGCTATGACAAATGATGAAAGGCAGGAGTTGGCTCTATAGCGCCCAAGTCTAGTTCACATTGTATTTCTCTACTAACTTGTAAATATATTCTAGCCTAACCAGTTAAATTAAGGGAGTGGAGTAATAATGGCAAATAATCTGGAGAAACGAATATTTATTTTTAGTTTAGATTTCTCTATTTTTTTTTTATTAATTGCATGTTGATTTTGTTTCTTCTTTTTTTTTGGATTACTTTTAAACTTTGTTCTTCCTTTTTTGTGTCTATTTCTATCTTTTATATGCCTTTTAAAGAAGAGCTTTGGCAAGTGGTTGAGTTTTTCTTTGCTCAAGCAAAAAGGTTGGATCTAATGGATCTTAATTGGAAGAGTAATGTTTTGATATATTGTACTATTGTCACAAATGATTTTCTAACATTTTAACATTTAAGGTTATCAGTACTTTGTACATCTTTATTGCAATAAATAAATAAAAAAAATCAAATGTAATCAGTGCAACAAATGTCTGTATTTTCTAATTAGATTAATTACCATCAATCACCATGAAACAGGTCTGTTTGTGGAGCAACACTGCCATCATGTGTTAGATAGTGACAAACATTTCTCTTTCAGACTCATGCAGAACATTGTACCAAATATAGGGAGTGCATGGAGCCTAAATGTGAAAGTGCTGGTGGGGTGGGCTCTGGTCTAAGAGACTCTAGACTCTGCATGTTTTTCTGCACAAATATGAGGTGGATTAATGGCCGAATAAAGTTTTATAGGCATGCTATATAGAACTGAGGAGTGTGTCAAATATAGCAATAAAAATAAAGAATTATTAAAACACTATAAATGCATAGAATGTTGGTTCATTTTTGATTTTCTGAAAATAATGATACATTCATGAGATTTTAAGAAAGTGGAGTATTATTTAAAACTGGACAATACATTTCAATTTAAGAAGTTAAATAGCATTTTTATAGCCTCCCAATTTTGACAATGTATTTATAACCTAAAAAGTTAAAACTGTCACATAGTAATTGTGGATGTTCTCACACCACCAGTCAAAAATGCAATGCAGACTTTATATCCTGTAATAAGAGTATATGAAAGGACTTTAAAAAAATATATATATATATATATATATTTTTAAAGGATTTAAAAAGCCTTTTTTTTAAGGCATAAACATCATATTCAAGTTTAATTCTAATTCAAGGGTACAACCTGCACAGGTCCTAAACATGAAATATTCTCAATGAACTTCATATAATTGTACTTCTTGCCATAAATGAAGGTGATACTATGTTTTCAGGGACTTGTCCGCATCCGCCGCCGCCACATGCGCTTGTTAACATTAGCAGTGCCTGTTCTTTATGGATTTATTTTATATTTAGGTTGAATGGTCCCTATGGCCCGCCCTAGCAGTCTATGAAAATAAAAACGCCCGTTAACACTCTCGGGGCTGCAGTTCACCACGCAGGGGATACACCTAGTGTTATGGGATATGAACACATTTCTAGTTTAAATTATAATTCAAATATGCATTTATAACAAATTGGGTTCTTAATCAAAATCACACGAATACAATTCAACTAAATTCTACACAAAATCTAAAGGTTTTTATTTTTAAGAGTATTAATATTCATAATATCTTGTAAGATTGAATTTCCTACTTTAAGCTATTAAAATAACTGAAAATATTGTAATATCTTTTTCTGCTCTTCTTAACATTTACGCACCATTTTACAATTAAATAAACATCAATGAACTGGGCCAGATTAACATTTAGTTGGATCCTTTGTGATCCATTAATGTTTAAATATAATCCCATGCGCATAAGTTCAAATGCACTGCTATTTTTAAAAGTAAATTAGTCAATTATCTGTGTTCCACGATAGTTCACTGTGAATAGTTGCCGGAATTCATATCAGCACTACAGATACTTTGTAGGTTTATTATTTTATACATCAGCTCCAGAATTATTGGAACCCTTAGTAAAAAAATAAAATAAAATCATCATAATAAATGTAAAAACAAAATGAGGTTGTGAGTTGATTAGTTAATCTCACAAAATATGAACCAGACAGGTTGGTTAGAGTATTTCATTAGCTGCTGATCTAGTGTTTTGATGCACAATGGTGTGCATAGGCTCATAAAACTGACATTTTCAGGACTGCCACTCACTGGATGTTTTTGTTTTTCACAGTAGTCCTGAAATTCCAAGGAGAGCAGTAGTTCCTGAAATCGCTAAATCAGCCCATCTGGCACCAATAGTAATGCCGATGTCAAAATCGATGAGATCACAGTATTCCTTTCTAATTCTGATTGTTGATAGCAGAAGGGCAATTTAAAACCCCAGTGACTGTAGGCCAATTTTAGAGAAATAATGACTGCATTCCCCCCATGCTGCTGGACTTTATGATGTACTAGAAATGGAACCAAATATCTGGGAAAATGTGAACTTGTCCTTTAACATAGCTGTAAATAAAGATTTTTTTTCTTTTTTCTGGCAAGCAATAATGCATACATCCCATTCAACTGCTATCCAAAGTCAATATATAAAAAAATAAATATAAAACCAGTTTCATCAAAAAAAAAAGCTACCTGTTATATACACTTTGAATAGGTGTGTTCAACTATCAAACATACAACAATGATTTTGGCAAGTCAGGACTCATTTTTATGGATTATATTACCTTAATAACCTTTATGTATCCATAGCTGTCACAATTTCAAAAGCAATACAGATATTTTGAAGAAGTGCCTTTAACTGATGTTAAAAGGTGATTGGAAGCTGCACAAGAATTATTTATTTGGATGAGACTGTGTCCACAGTGTTAGCTTTGGCTCTTTATTTAGGGAAGATGTGACCCGTAAACAGAGCTAATTCATGTTTTAGAAACACACCATGAAATAACCCTCATGATACTGCAGGCACGTGAGATTCATACATCAAACCTACTTGTGATGTATTCATTCAAAATGAGAGCTGCTGGGCTTTGGTATGTGAATGATTACACCGTGTCGCTTTACTGTAATGTAATGTGCAGCTTCATGTGCAGGTTCTGCCCTAGCTCACCTGAGAGGTAGTCTCTGTCCCTGTTGTCCTCTAACTGCAACAGCTCTATCTGAGCAAAGAGTGGAGAACTGCTGATCATCAATTTATAAAACCCTGGAAAAGCTTTCTCAGGCATGCAGTGCAGGTAACTGAGCTCCTCTCGCTGTTGGAGTTGGAATATTTCTCCCTGATTGCCCTCTGTGATGTTATAGGTGACATGATGAATGAGAGGCTTGAGGGCAGGCACCAGCTCCAGGATGTGTTCGTTGTGGGTGCACTGGGATATGTTGAGTACCACTAGTAGGGGCTGCTCCATGTCCACACTATCCAGGCTGACTGGACCTTCCAGCACAGTCTAAAACCAGATGAAGTAATATAGTTCACTGATCTCAGTTAAAAAAAAAAAATCAATTAATATCACTGTTGCCTTACGAACCAAATCAGGGGTAAAAGTCCATTAAGGTGATGGGACACAGGGCATGTCAACATCAGCTTCAGTTAATATTCTTAACTAATATCAGAGCTGTGAAAAGTTTGAGCTCAGTAACTTTGACCATGGCAACATTGCCCGTCTGTGAACACACCTTATAACACACCTTATATTATTGGGGACAATAAAAGGCTACCCCAATTCATCCAGGCTTGTCACATGTTGTGACAGTGCCTGTATAAACTCATCTTTAATAATATACAGCCAAATAAGTTGGTTCCAGCAGTTGACTGCATTCCTGCTCTCTTTCCTTTCCCTAGAAAGAGAGGCGCTCCACATATATGCCAAATATACACACTGCATACCAAAGCAGTGGCGCATAATACAGGTTCACAGGCCCCAATTTAAAATGTTTCCACGAAGATACAATTTAGGATGCATCATTTCTAACCTCTGCATTGATTAAATTTTATTTATTTAAAATATTTAGAAGAACCCTATACTGTGCACTTTTAACATGAAAATATTAATAATAATGTTTATGTAATAATTTTTTATTATTTTTATTTATTGCACCATACTAAACTATTTCTCAAATGCACCATGTCTATGTCTATTATATGTATATGTCTATGTTTATAGCCCTTGCTGATTGGCCAGTGAATGAGGAAACTGCTACCTGATAAATGCCTTTATGTTCACGGCACTGAATTGAAAATAAAAAATATAAAATCTATATCCAAATGAGAGCTTTCACACTGACTCCAACCTTTTTGTCATTGAAGCCTACATGCTCTTTAAGATTGTATTCCCTAATCACAACAACATGGGGAACAGGCACTTTCTTAAGTTAAATCACTAATAGTTCATATTAGTAGCTTCACATGCACCTTAAAAATATCAGATCATTGGCAACACATTGTGACTCAACATTCTGAAAAAAAAATAAAAATATGATGTGTAGCATGAACAATAATCCTGCAAAGGAAAAGTGTACCACCCAACCCCACATCAAGCCCCACCCCACCACCACAGGCTTTAAATGTAGCTGCCATTTTATTTGATATTTGTTGATGAAAATGTCTGAACATTGATGAATAAATGCATTGGTTGCATTTGGAATTTCTTTCACCTCCTCTGGCTCTGCTTGGTGGATGGCGTGTCTCTTCCAGGTTCCTCTCTTATGTGGAATCTTGTGATTGATATTGCAATCATAGCAACCTTCAGGAGAGAGGCTGTTATCCTCCGCTGTTCCAGAGGCAACGACAGATCCCAGTTGACCCCTTCCAAAACCCAGACCTGACACACAGTGCCTGTACACACATGCAAACTTCCACATCAAACTCAAAGTTAATTTTCAGACTATAATGTAATAGGACCATAAAGGAATTGAAAATTAAACATCTCTATCATTGCTCAGTACAGTGAGCCACATAGTGAGGTAATGTTACTCTTAACAGTATTTTCATAGTAAAGCTTGTTTTAAAACCTGGCTGATTTTAAAGTGCTTAAAAACTGTACACAACCAGCGCAATTCAGGCTTAACTTTTTACCAATCGCCCCTGTACATACTGTGTCTTATTTTATTAGTAATACCGCCTGAACCCAGATGCCATTAGCAGATTCCCTCCTCACCCTTGGCCGACTCTATAGTATCCAGGAGGGCAGCCGCACTTGTAGCCTCCACGGGTGTTGGAGCAGCCGTAGCTGCAGGGGTTTTTGAGGGAGGTGCACTCGTCCACATCCTGACAGCTGCTAGAGAGCTGTTCAAAGTTGAATCCAGGGGGACATGAACACTTGAAGCTGCCCAGTGTGTTGTAACAGGAGGCAGTGCCACAAGTTTCTGGAACGGTGCACTCATTCTCATCTATAGCACAAACAGTTAAGCTTCATAAATTGCTGTGGAAGTGGTGTCACCATTTTAGTTGATTTTTACATATTACATATTCTTATTTTTCATCACTGTCCCATAGATGGTGCTGCTTACTGCTTACAAAACCCCCCCACAAATGCCTCTTCTGATAGAGTAACAATATCACTACTTGCAATCTATGTATGTATTAGGCACACAGCTGAAAAGAATGACACATTAAAGTCAAATTAAATGTTTGCCGCTTTCAGCGTTTTGCAGTAAAACATGAGCGTGCACATGCAAACGTGCAAACACACACACACACACACACACACACACACACACACACACTTTTTTTTACTTTGTTGGTACTCACCAACACACTGGTTCCATTGGTAGTGCTGTGTATAGCCTTGGGGACAACTGCAGCGGTACCCCCCTAACATGTTGTCACAACCATACTGGCATCTATGATTACTTTTACACTCATCAATATCTAGAAAAAAAGAGGGGACAAGATATAAAAATACATTCAACAGAATTAAAAAAAAATCTCTCTGCTCTGCACTGGAAAGGTGTGTGTCAGGCCAAAAAAAAAAAAAGAAGACATGTTAGGTATGTCCCAGGTGGGGGGGAAAAAGACAAAGGGACATGGGACTTTCACATGGGACAAAGAAAGGCCTTATTGATTAGCACAGGAACACATCGGGGTTACAGATTTTATACAAAACTTCACTTTAGCTTTATTTATTACTGGCTCATCTGCAGGAGCTGCATTATCCTGGTCAGGGTTGAAGTTTAAATTATTATTTTTGAAATCTTGGGATATATGCAATCCCTCACTCATTTGCCGAAACAATTCATTCCTCTAGGGTCGGGGTGTAGGTTGGAGTCTTTCTCAACCGACACTGGGTGAGCTCACCAGGCCATCACAGAGCCAACACACACACCATTCACACTCATACTCACACCTGAGGGCAATTTGGAACAGCCAAGCAGCCTAATGTGCATGTCTTTGGACTGTGGGAGGAAACTGGAGTACCTAAAGGAAATCCACGCAAGCACAGAGAGAACATGTACACAAAAACGCCCTCACCGATCCCAGGATTTAAACCCAGGACCTTCTTGCTGTGAGGCAGACATGTTAACCACTATGCCTAACCACCATACCACCCTTGTTGCTAAATAGGTGATTTGGTTAATAGTGACATTACCAAATACAATATTAAAATACGATTGCTCTGTGTTTGTCTGTTGTGTTTTCTTTTGTTAGATATCCATGAATGTTTACCAGCGTATGCTGTGCAGAAGCTGTGCAGAAATGGCCATTGCATTAACAGTATTGGCTCCTTCCATTGCCTGTGTGAAGATGGCTATGATCTCACACAAGATGGGAAGAACTGTGTTGGTATGTTTTTTTAAATTAAACTTTCCTGTCGTTGTATAATTTTTAGAGCTTTTTATTAGAATTAGAATATCCTAAAATAATTTTTTCTCCTTTCATCGACAATGACTCCAGATGTAAATGAGTGTATAATGCTACCTGGAATATGTGCTCCTGGAACATGCCAGAACTTGGACGCCACTTTTCGCTGTATCTGTCCACCTGGTTACGTTGTACAGAACAACCACTGTGTAGGTATGTGCCCTGATTTTTCACATCGCAACTTCCTGCAACTAATTGGTTAATCTTGTTTCATAAAAATTTGCTTTTACTGTGTTCTTTATTCTTGCTTCAGTGTTTTAACTAAAATGTGATATTATGTTTTAAGGGGCTGTCCGCCACCGCCACAGACACTTCTTGTTAGCATGCAAGAGAACATGCAAACCCCACACAGAAACAGCCTCACCAAGCCCGGTACTCAAAACCAGGACCTTCTTGCTGTGAGGTGGACATGCTATGTTTTGATATATAACCAGATAAATTGATTAGAAAGTACAAGCAAACAGAATAGCTTGGTCAAACTTTCTGCCACTGTGGGTGGGATTTGAAGTCCTGCTCATACCTCTGCTGCATTTTACTCTTTCCATTTAACAAAAACAAAGACAGCAATATCCATTAACACACACATTGCACAACAGAGATAACATTCTTGACCCATTTATGCATACTATCCGTCTTTCATATTATAGCCAACATTTTATTGCACTACTGTAATAATATGGACCCATTTCAGCCTGTGATGTGGTGGTAGTAGTGCTTCCTTTCCTGTTGAACAGATGCTCTTGTGGTATTTATTACAGTGTCATCGAAACTTAATGAGAAACTAAAACTTTTTTGAGAATGTAAACAAGCCTTTTTAAATTTGAATACTTATGGAATGGAAGGAATTTCCATAACATGATTAACTGCTGCAGACGACAGGTTGGCAGGTTGACATTGCATCAGTTTACACTGAGCAGCCATAACATTAAGACCACCAGACTGGTCTGTTATGAGGCAGCTCCATACACAGCAAGCTACAAGACATTTTGTGTTCTGACACCTTTCTATCATAGCCAGCATTCACAGTTTCATGGGCACCCATGACACTTGTGGCCCTCAAACCCTCAGGTGCCACTGCCTGAGAAGCTGTCATGCTAATGTGACAAGTATATCCACATAGGCTGAGGAGTATTTTGGAAAACCATGAAACTTTTCTTAAAATGGGGTTAGTAGATAATATAGTGCATTATATTAGGTAACCTTTACAGAATTGCTGATGACTAAATTCGGTAAAAGTTGAAAAAAATAAAATGTAATGAAATGTTTGGACTTTTGTTGAACTCCTTCCAAGCCTTTGGAGCATGACTCTAGACTTGGTTCAGATTTTCATAGAATCTGTTTGGCTCTGATGATGCTATTGCTGAATTCCTCTGTCACATGCTTTTAATAAGTTCAGTTGAATATAGTTCAAGGTCTCAGGGTTCATGAGTGTGAGAAGCTGTCTAACCTGATTTGACTGCACAGATGTTTAACACTTCCGAACACATGATCAACACTTTTTTTTTTACTGACCTGCACTCGTTAATGTAGTACACCAACCTGGCTATTTCTCACATCATTAGATTGGAGTCACTACGACTCTATTGCAGTGACTGAATACATCCCTTTCATAAGTTCAGATTTGTATAACATAGTTAAAAAGACATGACAGAAATTATACTACTGAACAAGGATATTAACCTCCCTTTGGTGACTTTGGAGTCAAGAGGCTCACCTAGAGGCATTTTAGAACAGCCAATTAGCCTAATGTGCAAGTTTTTGGACTGTGAGAGGAAACTGGAGTGCCCGGAGGAAACTCACACAAGTGCGGGCATAACATGCGAACTCCACTCAGAAACACCCAAACCCAGGACTCGAATCCACTCGACCTTCTTACTGTGAGGCAGATGTGCTAACCACTATGTCACCATGCTGCCTGAGCTGAATTTATTCCAGTGCAAAACTTTAATTTTTTTGCTTCCTACAGTTTTCAAGATTTTTGATTTTGATATACTATATTAACTCTGCAAGGGAAATTTGGCTCTGCATTTAACCCCCACACACAGTAAACAGTGAGTACACACACATTCGGAGCATTGGGAAGCCACATTGCGGTGCCCGGAGAGCAGTTGGGGATTAGGTGCCTAGCTCAGGGGCACTTCAGCCATGAAGGTGGAGGAAGAAGATGCTGCTCACTCCCCCCGACGCCAAATTTTTCTGGTTTCATTAATATATCATGGCCTTCACTTATCAGGGGGCAGCCGTAGCCTATCGCTTAGAGAATTGGCTTTGGGACTGAAAGGTTGCGGGTTCGATTCCCAAACCAGCAGGAAAAATGTGTGGCAGTAGGGGAGTGAGCTGCACCTTCCCATCCTCCACATTTATGGCTGAAGTGCCCTTGAGCAAGGCACGTAACCCCCAACTGCTCTCCGGGTGCCCCAATGTGTGTGGCAGCCCACTGCTCCGAGTGTGTATGTGTTCACTTTGGATGGGTTAAATGCAGAGCCACAGTATAGCAAAGTCAAAAAAAAAATCAAAAATCTTTTTTTTTTTTTTTTTTACACTACAGAGTAAAAAGGGATGTGTAGGGGGTTGTAGAAAATTTTTTAGATTCCTCCTTAAATTAATTTTACTATGTAAAGCTGCTTTCTGACAATGTCAATTGTAAAAAGCGCTATACAAATAAAACTGAATTGAATTGAATTGAATTAATTGCTGTAGCTGTATTTGTGCTTCATTAGAATGATTAATTACCAATTACCCTAATTCTACACTAAACTTAATTGCATGCCCTAATGCACTTGCATCTTAAACAAGCATCAGAGCAGTGGACCCTTCCTGTGATGAAGAAGCTTAGCTTAGTTATAGGACAGCTGGGACATTTATCTCAGCAGAGAGCATACACACACACAGTGAGACTTCCACACACACGTAAACAATATTACCTTCACAGTGTAGGCCAGTAGAGTCAAGACTGAATCCTTGCTGGCATTCACAGCTAAAGCTACCTGGTGTGTTCTGGCAGTTGCCCTTCGCTCCACACATACTGGGCTCCGAAGCACACTCATTATTATCTGTAAGGGGAAAATAGTCAACAATAAAGCACAGGATGTTCTGTTCTAACACTGTTCTTGTAAATTTAGATTAAAGTTATTGGCTCTTGGCTGATTCTTAAACCGTGTATTGCAGTCCTAGATTCAGTAGAAACATTTAGATTACTTTATATGTATATTTGTTCTAGTGTTTGTTATATGCTTACCCATACAGGCAGTGTGATGTTGCGTAAAGCCCGGAGGACATTTGCAAGCAAAGCCACCAATGGTGTTTACACACATAAACTGGCAGTTGTGTCTCTTTAATTGGCATTCGTCCAAATCTTTAACACATGAAAATAAAATTCCATCAGTTCATTGCTCTCTCACTCAAATGTTTTTAGTCCTGATCTGAACTTCCTGTTCTGTATATAAAGAAATGCAATGACTTCATACATTTCTGAGACTGTTTAAGCAAGAAGCAAGAAGAGTAGCAGTAACTAGAGCCAAATACTCCCTGCATTTATTCATCAGTCACATTACACTTTTCTGAAAGGATCCTGGTCCACTTCCACAGAAAATAGCTTGAACCCTCTGACTGTGTTCTTTAATAGCATTAAATTAAGGTTTATATTACTTGGCCATTTAAAAACACTTTGGTCTAAAGTATATTTGCTCATTAAACCTGGGTTTACACTGGGGCCATGATGTCCACGATCTCCATGCTTCAAAAGAAGATTGGAGCTCCATGATTTATGGGCATGCTTGGAGCATGATTGGGGTATAAAAATAAGGCTGGGTGCATCCAAGAGATGAAACTTGAAGGAATCGTGTTTTCAGGTTCATCAAGATCCCCTACGACGGCGCATCAAGACTTGTTACACTCTGCTACATTCTGTTAAGCTCTACTACCTTTCCCACGTTCTATTACGATTGCCGTCAAATTGTAATAAATATGGCAAAATTTTTGACAGTGAAAGATTTTGCCACGATCATCATGAATCCACCAAGTTCCCTCAAGATCATCACAATTCAATACCACAACCCTCCATGCTGATCACAATTTGTGGAGATTGTGGACATTGTGGCCCCAGTGTAAACCCAATTTTACTTTAGACTCCAATGTTTGCATGCAATCTCTGTGATTTAGCTTCAGTTTGGAAAAAGATGGTCATGCTTTCAGATCATTAGGTTTTTAAAATCAACAAAACTGACCCACGACCCTCACCTTGAACAAATGAGATATGAACACTCATTGTAGTGTTTACTTTTTAATGGAGTGTTTATACAGTAAGGCCCCTGGTGATATTCTGTGACTAAAGATGCTGTGTAACATCAACGTTTATATTGGACACCATGTTAATAACACACAAGACATTTATACTGGTCCAGCTCTGAAATAATACAAAAAAATACTTAATTTATATATATTTTATTATAAATAAAGTCAGACATTGGCCTTGTAATAGCAGAGAGGAATGTGCAATGCTATGACAGAGAAGACTTAATGTGAGACAGTGGTTACTGAGATGATGACTGCTCTGTCATCACACTGCGATTAAAATTAATCTTATCTCAACTGTTTAATGTTGACAGTTAGGATGAATTTTCTGATCACTAAGGTAAAGGAAAATGAGGACTCCTAGTCTGCTATGACACCGTGACTGTCTTACTAATATATGGCATTTCCATTACTTAAATATTACCAAAAAAAAATGGGAGAAGCTCACCTTTACATGTTCTGCCATCTTCTTGCAAGGTATAGCCACGTGGACAAGAGCACATATAAGAGCCCTCTGTGTTCTTGCAGATGAAATTGCATGGCTTTGGGGACATTACGCACTCATCCAAGTCTTAAAATATCAAAAACAAGCAATTTATAAGGTAGTACAAGGCAGTACTAAATGGCAGAAAAAATGTTGTGCTTGTATTTGTATTTGATGTTTATGTAAATGGAGGAGGCTTACCAACACAAGCAGTGCCTGTAATGGTGGCTGTGTAGCCTGGACTACAGTGACATTTAAAAGACCCCATAGTGTTTATACACTGACCATTCTTACACACATCTGGTATGACCTTACACTCATCTATATCTGCATATACAAAAGTGCACAGTTAGCATCTGGGAAGAGTACAGGTACAGATGTCTAAAGAATTCAGATTAGCAATTAGTAATTGAGTAAAATTCATCATCATCACTGAGGAGTAGGTGCAGGTGTAATGGATTGAAGTGAATATGTTTGGCCAGGCAGACCTGTGCCATCTGTGGCATAGCCGGGCCCATGTGGACACAGTTTCTTGTACTTGACAGTGCCAGGCAGTGGACAGAGCTCGCACTGGTTCCCCCAGCCACGTCCAAGGTTGCAGCAGCACTGAGATTTGGTGCTGTGTATTCTGCTGCTAGAGGACATCTGACACATAGTCTGCAGCACCTCAGTGAAACAAAAGCCTTGTCTGTAATCTAGGAAAAGTCATGGGATGATATAATAATATGAGTTTAATATGTGATCACATGCTTTGGACCTTTAACTAATAATGACCATAAATATACGCAGACCAGAAACAAACAGTAAAAAAAGCAATAATTTTGACCTATTAATATGAATGCATATGTGCATCCAGAAACCTTTCTTCTAATTCAGTTTTTTTTTGGGGGGTAAAAACAGAAAAAGCTTACCAAGGCACTGAGTGTGTGTTGAGTCAGCCTGAAAACCTTCTCCACACTCACACATGTAACTGCCTATAGTGTTCACACAGCGGCCATTTTCACAAATACCTGGCTTAGTGCGGCACTCGTTCTCATCTAGGTGAATAAAGACACAAATAATAAGAGCTCAATTTACATGCCTGATTACTTATGTATATTTATAACAGTTATTCACTTAAGGCTCGGTCAATATCGCTAATCCTGGGTTTACACTGGGGCTACAATGTCCACAATCTCGTAGAGGGTCGTGATGATCTTGAGGGAACTAGGGGGAATCGTGATGATCCTGACAAAATTTTTTACTTTGACTGTTAAACATTTTGCCAGGATTTTTGGGATTTATTACGATTTGACGCCAGTCTTGACAGAATGCGGGAATCGTAGCAGTAGAGCTTAACAGAGCGTAACAGATCTTGATGCGCTTTTGTAGGGGATCTTAATGAACTTGCAAACACAATTCCTTCAAGTTTCATCTCTTGGACGCACCCTGTCTCATTTTTATACCCCAATCCTGCTCCAAGCATGGTCATAAATCATGGAGCACCACGCTTTTTTTAAATAGTGGAGATTGTGGACATTGTGGCCCCAGTGTTAAACCATGGGAACCAGTCCCCAGGACAGAATGTTAAGGGGATTTTTTAGTGACATCCACCAACCCTGAGTGAGTGAGTGAGTGAGTGAGTGAATGATTGCTTAGGACGAGAACAATTTTGAATCCAACACTTCTTAAGGCAGAAACATGCTGACGGCAATCCAATGGCCTACTCTTTTCGAAAGACAGCAATAGTTCTTGTACATGCCTCTCACCACAGACAGTGAGAGACATGACTGGTCTTTGATAACCCAGTTATCTGCACTGGGGTTTTTTTCTTTCTTTTTTTAATCATGACACATGCGAGTTCTTAGTGCAGGCAGGTGCAGAGCCTAAAAGCTGCACAATAGCGTCTCATTAAACACACGGTCCGTACACCCTCAGGGTTATGAAATTCAAGGATCAAAATTTCACAATATATATTTGCCGACAAAATTTAGATTTTTTTTTTATATATAATGCAAATTAAATCAAGTGTTACTGCACAACACAAACAATTTGTAAGCATACACTACTAAAATGTGATATATATTATGTGATAATGTCATTTATCTTTTATCTTTCGGCATCTGTGATTGGTCAAATGTATGACACGAGCTTCATCGAGCCATTAAAAAATACTCTTTAACCTCCAGGAGTCGCTGGTCGTGCCGGCGCGACCAAATCACATGACCAATTAAAGAAAACACAGTATTGCTGAGTCTTAGTTTCAACATGTGTCATAAGTGCAGACTTCAAACTATATACCAGTTTTAAATGGTATTGATAGGCCAAGTAAAATCAGAGTTATGACAAATAATTCATGCCATGCTTTTTTCCTGAATGTCCCATCACATTTGGTGTGCGTTTGATGCGGTAAAACCGGGCTATGCTAAGCAAAGTAGCTCGCAAGCAAAAAATGGGGGTGGGGCATGATACACCCCTTCCTAGCATCAGCCAATCAAAAAAATACACGCACCCCGCCGCATGTGGTTGCTGGGGAAGAGGGGGGAGCTTAAAAGAAAACCTGAAAAACCCCTTCCTAGCTTCAACCAATCCAAAAAAATACACGTAACCTGCCGCATGTGGTTGCTGGGGAAGAGGGGGGGGTTGGGGGGGGGGGGTTAAATTAAACAATAAAATTAAAAAGGATTGCAGCGACGGCAGGGAGACGCACAATATTTTCAGTGACTTTCAAGTACTTCAAGACACTTTAATAAAATTTCAGCACTTTCAAATGCCTGGAATTGTACTTTTTCAATTCAAATAGTTTCCATGACCTCAAGCACCTCATACAGACCCTGTAAACACTTTTCAGATTTTAAGTACTTTGCAGAAACATCATGAAAAGAAAACTTAAATGATTGTTATTGATGATATAAAACTAAAATAATGATATAAAATTTTAATAGTTTATGTTTACATATTTGGGTCAGGTGAGCTCTGTGCTTTGAGCCGAGTTAATAAGTGCTATGGTGATTCAGTTCTGGGGTTTTAAATATACTCTTCCAAAGATTAGTACATACTGCACAGAGACATGAAGAAAATCCAACTACATGGAAATACAAGAAAAACAGACTAAAACAAGATGCTAATATTTACATATTTTAACGATGACAGAGACTGTTCAGGTGGGCTGTCCACTTTGAGATGAGCTAACGGAGCAGAGCTACATATGTGCTGTGGAGCAAACGGGAGTGCACTGTCATCCAGAGATTAGCCTACATACTACAAGAAAACAGCTTGTAGGAGAAACTGAAGAAAACTGGCTCTTTAATGGTGTGGTTGCACACTAATTAAAAATTTTTAGTATACACTACAAGAATTTTAGTATACACTACAGATTCAAGACAAACAAACCAAAATGAGGTAATCATGTTTTTGTTTGTTTGTTTGTTTGTTTTAAAGCATGACAATGATAACAATGCCTGTTGGAGTGTCTAACAAACTGTGAGTGTATTATCCACTCAGAATAATGATTATTCATCCCGAGATAGCAGACCCATCAGACTGCGCCGTCCCATGTAGTATATACTAATCAGTGTTATTCACATCACCTTTTAGTGGTCATAACGTGTTTAATGTTTAATGATTATGAAGCTGAGATAGGGAAACAATCAGCTTACACTGTCCCAATATAGCATATAATAAATCCACTGAGTAATACATAAATATTAAAAATGTCACGTAAAAGATGAGAAACAATAGTTCTGACCATGACACACTTCATCATCCATCTTGCGCACCATTCCAGGAGGACACACGCACATGAAGGTTCCGATGAGGTTCTTACAGGTCATACCCCTAGTGTCACAGTCATGTAAACCCTCTGCACACTCATCCAGGTCTGCAATGTGAAAGTGAGGAAAATGAGGCCTAGCAGCAGGTACTAGTGTTAGCAGAGTTCTAAATGCTCATTTAAATTGATATTAAAATTATATATTGTTAGCAACTTAAACATGTTAAATAATAATAATAATAATAATAATAATAATAAAAACAAACAAACAAACAAACAAACAAATAAATAAATAAATAACTGCATAACACTTTCCCCAGGGGTCAGATTTGATTTCATATGGATTAAATTGCTGTCTTACCCTGACACATTCTCCCATCTTCTCGGAGTGTATAGCCAGATGGACAGGAACACTCGTATGCCCCAAATGTATTGATGCAGCGAAAGGCACAGAGCAAAGGGTTCTGCGCACATTCGTTAATATCTGTACCATAAATAAAAAAACACACACTTGAATGTAACAGCCTAAACCTCAGTAGCATTATGGAGAAATACAATGTAAAGATATTCAAACAGATGAACAAAGAGTTTCACCTTCACAAGTCATCATGGGCCCTGGCTCAAACCCTTCCTCACAGTAACATTCAAAGCTTCCCATCATATTACTGCAAGTACCGTTTCCACATGGATTCCCCACAGCACACTCATCAACATCTGCATGAACACAATCAATGTGTTAAAGCATCCAAATGAAATGCAAATGACAGAAGAAATTTTATTTTTAGGCACTAAAAATAAAATTTGTTTCAAAATAGCCTGATTTCAATTTTTATTAGTAGCTGAACAGCATAATTTTTTTCATACAAAACAATGAATCAAATCTACTCAATCACTCATCTCTTGCTCATTTGCCAAACCGCTTAATCCTACTAGGGTTGCAGGGAGGCTGGAGCCTATCTCAGCCAAAACTGGGCAAAGGGAGGTTACAACCTGAACAGCTTGCCAAACCATTGCACTCACACCTAGAGGAAAACTGAAACAACCAGTTAGCCTAATGTACATGCCTTTGGACTGTGGGAGGAAACCGGAGTACCTGGAATAAACCCACACAAGCATGGAGAGAACATGCAAACTCCACACAGAACTGCCCGAGCCCAGGAATCGAACCCTGTACCTTCTTTCAGTGAAGCAGATGTCACCATGCCACCCACATGTTAAATCAAATAATGCTATTTAAATGCAGTAGTCATAGTTTTGTCCTTTGAGTCACTGTTTCCAAGAAGAACAGTATGTTCATGTTTAGGTTTCTGTTCTAATCTGAATTGTACTGTATATGGTACTGTGCTGTCATTCATCTGTTACCTGAATGTGTTCTGGTGTACGGTGTAAGCCCTTCAAGCCATTAATCAATGCTATGTCAGTGCATCACTGCAGAGTCTTTAGGCCCATGCTTTGTTTCCAACATTAAATTGCAGTTCCAGGTTTTGATCCTTGCTCCCCGGTCTAATTTTTTGTTATAAAATTTCCTAAATTAAGCCTGCATGTCTTTCACAATAGACTTTTTCCCCCCTTGCTTTAAATACTGAATACTTTGAGAAAATGAAGGCAAACACTTCCTCACCGACACAATTCATTCCAGTGTAATTGAGTGTGTAGCCAGTAGAACACTCGCAGCGGAAGGAGCCATCAGTGTTGATGCAGTGGCCGTTGTGACAGATGCCTGGGTTCTCCACACACTCATCCAGATCTACAATCATCCAGTGAACACACGGACAAATGAGATATACAGTTTTAGTTCCAAGGTTTGAAAAGTAATCTACTATAATGTGATGTGCTTACTATTCATTTCTGTATTATACTACCATCCTATTCCATTTTACTGATAATGATTACAGGCATATGTGAAGTATTCAACACACCAAAACATTATACTTTCTGAAGCCAAATTAAGCTTCTTCCATGTCACTACAAACCTGCATTTTTACTGCTGAAACGTTGAGGATGGGTTCAGATAAAAGGCTTCCAAGAATCAAACTATTTAATGGGGGTAGAGAAATTCATCCTTTTTTTTAACTCACTCACTCACTCATTTGCCAAACCGGTTACTCCTACTAGGGTCTGACACTGGCCAAAAACGTGGTACACCCGGAACAGTTTGTCAGACCATCGCAAGGCCAAAACATACACAACCACACACACTCACACCTATGGGCAATTTGAAACAGCCAATTAGTCTAATGTGCATGTCTTTGGACTGTGGGAGGAAACTGTACCCAGAGGAAACCTACGCAAGCACGTGGAGCACATGCATAACTCCACTCAAAAATACCCGAGCCCGGGACTTTAACCCAGGACCTTCTTCAAGTAGATTTTATTTTAAGAAGTGCACCCAATGCTTACAAACCACCATGTAAAGCATGTAAAGCATGGTGGTTTATAAATACTTTAACCAGTTCTGTTGTCGCCCATTGGTTCTGTCTGTCATGTTAGGACAGCTCTGAAATTGCTGCAAAGATTTACAAAAATGGTGATAACATTGGTTGGATCTTTATACAGACTGTTAAACCACTACAACCACCTGAAATTAGTTGTTCTTTCTCAGGTGTACACAAGGAAAAAACATAGGTCTGTAAAATGATACAGAAAGGGAAAATTTGTGTAATTCACTTTAACCACTTAGTTATAAATCAGCCAGAAGGCTTGTTCCCTACATGGAATACTTTTAGCAAAAATATTTTTTAAAAATATTTCTAAATCACTGAGTCTGAGCTACAGCTCTGTCTGGATTAAAGCCTCATAAGGCTGTTTAATAAAAAATCATATTTCTAAATCACTGAGTCTGAGCTACAGCTCTGTCTGGATTAAAGCCTCATAAGGCTGTTTAATAAAAAATCAGTTCCTTACCAATGACTGTGTGTCCAATCCCTGGAATGATTCCATAACCAAAAGGACACAGGTCCCGAAATCCAGCTATAACAGAGGGGAAAATATATTGTGACTGGATGCTATAGGAAAGCTTGCGAAATTAATATATTATGTAAAAAAGAAAAAAGAAAAGAAAAGAAAAAAGAAAATGCACCTTCATGCTCTTTGGGGCAGAGCTCACAGGGGTAGCCCCAGCCCTCTTTGGACATGGTGCTACAGCAGCACTTGTCCTTGGTGGTGTTGAATGCCTGAGGGTTGGAGCATTTTCCATTCTCAAAGCGAGTGAAGCAAAAGCTCTGTCTAGTGTCTAAAAAAGGTAAAAATTGGGGGGAAAAAAGCTATGGGATGGGTTTAACCTCAGTGATTTAGCATTTGATTTGAGAAGTCAGTAATTCCTTTATGGAGGCCAAAGAGTTGTTGAATTAAAAAAATAAAAGGATGCTGGAAAGCACTGCTGATTACTTTCCCCACCCATTAAAGCTTCTAATAAATCATTTTAATCAATCAAATTATATATATATATATAGATACAAGAATATATATATA
>JBCNYH010000016.1:1411152-1432976 GCA_039654325.1 Tandanus tandanus
CACACACACACACACACACACACACACACACACACACACACACACACACACACACACACACACACACCTATCCAGAAACAGAAGAGCCAATTTTGCACTCTTATACCTCAGACTCGGATGACTGTGGCATCATCAAGATTCAAATTTGATCTCTCTGGATCGTAGGGCAAGTATTTTTTTCATTGCACCACTTTGAAGCCTCTAGCTTGAGTCTTTAGGCTGTAAATATTTTTAGCTTTCATTTCCATAAAAAAGGACATTTCCTAATATTTGTAACCGTTAAAACCACAGATTGTTAGCACATTCACCCACCTCTAGGTGAAAGGAACAAATTTAAAACTCAAAGATGAAACCAAGGTCTGTCCTAAAATGTACATTTTTTATGGTTTAAATTTATAAAAGTCATGTACAAAACACCAGCAGTCCTGAGAGTTTAAATATGTATAATTGGTAAATACAGCAATATTTTTACTCTGTATTTTTTTATTTGTTCTGATTTTAGTTGGGAGGCACAGTGTCGTAGCGGTTAGCATGTCTGCCTCACAGCAAGAAGGTCTTGGAAGTCCCAGGCTCGGGTGTTTCTGTGTGGAGTTTGCATATAATGCCAGTGCTAGTGATGAAAGAAAGAGAGAGTGATTTTAGGTTAAGGTGTTACAAACCTTTACATATAAGCAGCAAATCGTTGTAGCTGAATCCTCTCGGACATTCACAGTGAAAGCTTCCTATATGGTTGATGCATACACCGTTGGCACAGATCCCTGGAATCTCCTGACATTCATCAATATCTGAAGATCATATAATCACTTACAGTCTAACAGTCAGTTTCTACAGATTCCTGCAAACTGCAAACATTGCTCTGATATAAAACACAACAACAAGAACAACAAAAATCAAATCTTACCCACTGGCTTTCCGGTTGAAATGTTAATTTCGAACCCTGGTGCAATATTTCCACAAAGAGTGTGAAAGCCCTCTGAAGGAAGAAACAAAGATGAGGTTCAGTTATGTGCATGCATGTTATATTACAATGTCTTCCACTCTTAGTGTGTGTTGAGCAGACTGACCAGTGCCTGGTATGGGACATGCCTGACAGGGTTTGTTCCAGGCTTTGCCCATATTGTAGCCACAACAGCAGATATGGTGTGTAACGTTGAAGGCCAGCTCATTCTCACATGTGGTGCCGTTGTAATTACGAAAACAAAGGCTTTTCCTCATGTCTAGAAAACACACGATAAATTCAGTCTTGTAACTGTGACTAAAATAAAGGATGAAGAATTTGAATAAGAGAGTGAAGTCAGTTAAATAACACATAAGTTCTGCTTTTTCAACTAACAACTGAAATGCAGGTCATCATTCTTCTACATACCCATGCACTTATTGCCTCCATTGACCTGCATGTAATCCTGAGGACAAACACAGGTGTAATTGCCCAGTGTGTTATAGCAAGTTCCTGGACCACAGATCCCAGGAGTCACCAAGCACTCATCGATATCTGCAAATACAAAAATATAACAAATTTCTTGTAGACTGTCTTCAGGCAGGCAGTGAGCCAGCGTCTTTGTATAAATGCAAAGGTACTTAACGACTATAGAAGATATAAAAGATTTAGGCCCTGTGTATTGCTAGAATAAACAATACCACATAAATACTCTGAGCACAACAAGAACTTTATCATCATTCATTTTCTGAACCGCTTAATCCTAAATAGGGTACAACAAGAACTTGCATTTGCACATTAAAATGAATGTACATATGATGACATCTTAAAATGATCAGTGTTAAAGTGAAATGAAAGGCTATCAAACTCTCCTGTTACACATGAACATATGTATATTTTCATTATTAGGTGGTTTTTACTTACATTGTCAAAGTTGCAATCAGCTAAAATCCATTTGTTAGTTTGCAAGAATAGGACGTGAATTGGTCAGTTCATATAAGGCAAGATAATGGCAAAAATAACAGTATATAGATATTAAACTAACAAATGAGTTATAAACTTCAGATTAATATAAAACTGGGTATGCATCCATAATACATCAAACATCTGCTCGTTTATAGGAACGAATGATATATACCACAATTTATTCATATGCAAATTACTTCCCTATTTACTGCTGAATACACATGAATCACATGCGACTTTTCGCAGTTCAATGTCACTCACCTGTGTGCGGATTTATGACTTATATTAACAATAGGGTGTTTTAATGTGCAAACTCTTCAATATTTCAGTTTGCAATTTGCAAACTCATTCATTTACGGTGAGTAACCATATTTCATTTGGAGTAGAAGGTTTTCAGAATAATCTGTATTACCTGCTTGGTAAAAATAAAAAAATTAAAAAAATAAAAAAATTAAAAAGATCACAAGTATTGTCAACACAATATACTCACCCTCACAAATACGGCTGTCTGCATTAAGGTAGTAGCCATTTGGGCAGTCACACTGGAAGCTGCCAAAGGTGTTAATACAGTTTCCACCCTGGCACAGACCAGGAAGCTCCTGACACTCATCAATGTCTGAATAAAAAACAACAAATATTCTTAAATCATAAGCACTCCAATGGTATGGTATGGTTCCCATAGCGGACATACATTCATACAGTTTAATTTCCTTTTTTTTCCCATAATAATGAGTTAATATAATTAAATTTTCTGTGATAACAAGGAGTTTCTATTGTCTGTAATATCAAGACATAAAGCTATTACAGCCTGGGTCAGGCCTTAATTGAAGAGAAGTATGATGCAATGATCGATATTCTATTGCTCCTCTAAAATTGCTACACTGAATGATATTGCAATGAATAGCCTATTGGTATAGGCTACACTATTGTTTTGTCATCACAAGATCTCGTATTAATTGTCATTTTTAACAGAAAACAAAGTTTTGTTATTTTGAGATATTGAGAATATGCTCCCATTATCCCAAGAAAATAACATAAATAACTCTCACTTTCAATTATTTCCTGAACCACTTAATCCTAATACTATGGTCACAGGAAGGCTGGAACCTATCTCAGCTGACACTGGGCGAAGGCGGGGTACACCCTGAACAGCTCGCCAGGCCATCACAGGGCAACACACACAACCATTGACACTCACACCTAGGGACAATTTGGAACAGCCAATTAGTCTAATGTGCATGTCTCTGGACCGTTTTAGGAAAGCAGAGTCCCCGGAGGAAGCCCATGCAAGCACAAGGAGCACAAGGAGCACATGCCAACTCCACACAGAAACACCCAAGCCCGGAACTCGAACCCAGGACTTTCTTGCTGAGAGGCATGTGTTAATAACTACGCCACCGTGTCGCCTCATAAATAACTTGTGATTTTAAAATGAAATTCACTTGTTATCAAGGAAAAACATGACATAAAACAAAGTATATGTACTGTTATTTTAGTGTTCTAAAAAGTTACCCTCCAGTATAATAGTAATTATATTGGGCCTGAATCCCTCTCCTCCTGGACACAGGGTGTTGTAGTCCGCTAAAAAGACAGGACACAATGTTTAGGAAAGGGGTCACTCTTCATTAACCTATATTAATCTATGCCTAATACAGCATATTACATAAAATAATACACCAATCAGCCATAACAATATGTATATACAATGATCATGAAAACCACCTCACTATTATTGTGTAGGTCCAACTTGTGTTGACAAAACAACTTTAACCCTTCAAGACATGAACTCCACAAGACCTCTGAGGGTGTACTGTGGTATCTGGCCCCAAGCAGTACACAGAAAATCTTTTAATTCCTGTAAGTTGTAAAGTGGGGCCTCCATGTGTTAGACTTGTTTGTCCAGGACATCCCAAAGATTGGGAATTTGTAGACTTTAAAAAAAAAAAAACATTCCTGAACAGTTTTTGCAATATGGTTAGGCTCATCACTTGCTGAAACAGGCCACTGCTGTTAGGAAACACCACTGTGATAAAATAAAAGTGTACTTAGTCTGCAACAATGTTTAAGTAGGTCCAAGTTACATCCACATGAATTCTAGGACCCACAGATTCCCAGCTGAACATTTGTCATCACAATGCTTCTGGTAGCTTTCCTTTGCATTGCCATTTCCCCATGAAAGCAACACACAGCAGAAGCACCAAAACACAAAGCACCCAGCAGTCCATATAATGTGAAACAAACTGTGATTCCTCAGACTAGTCCACCTTCTTCCATTGCTCCATGGTCCAGTTTTGATGCTCACGTGTCCAATGTAGGTACTTTTGGTGGTGGACATGGGTTAACGCAGCCTCATACATAACAATCTGCAATGCACTATGGGTTCTGACACCTTTCTATGATAGCCAGCTTAAACTTGTTGTGCTCTTCTGTAGGATCAGACCACACTGGCTAGCCTTCACTTCCCTGTGCTTTAGTGACACCTAGATATCTGTGAATCTGTTCCGGATTCACTGTTTGTCCTTCTTTATACCTTTTTTGGCAGGTACTAACCACTGCACATGGGGAACACCCAAAAAACTCTGTGGTTTTTGAGAGGCTCTGACACTGTTATTTACATGATAATTTGTCCTTTCTCAAAGATACTCAAATCCTCACATTTGCCCATTTTTCCTGCTTCCAACACATCAACTTCGAGAACTAACTAGCTAACTTTTTTGCCTAGTATACCCCACCTATGATGCCATTGTAATGAGATAATCACTGTTATTGACTTTCCTCTCAGTGGTTTTGAAGATATGGCTGATCAGTGTATATTTAATATAGTAACCTATATTTGTGCTCACAGGAGTTGACAGGAGGGCAAGGTTCACAGGGGTTTCCCCAGGCTCGGCCCAGGGAACAGCAGCAGGATGAGCGACTGACCCCAACGCCTACTTCCACACTACAGGCAAGGCCGCCACGCCCACGGCTAACCACCTCTAGAAAACAGGTTCCTACACGTGGGTCTAACAAAGGAAGGAAGTAAGAAAGAATACAGCTATAATAAAACATAAGACAGTGCATTATTATTCCGTCAATAAGTATTCTACATAATCTTAATAGTTAATGGCCCAGTCCCACTGGGCCTTTTTTTGCCTTGGGGATATATTCCCGATGGAAATTGATCAGCCTCGGGAGGGATCTTGAGCACATTCCCTGATGTATCTGCAAATATTAGGGAGCTTCGCGAGCCATCCTGAAGCATCGGGAGGCCTCAGAATCACCCCGAAAAATTTATATGTTTGCATTGAAAATTTTCCCGATGTATTCCCGACACTGTCAGGAAAACAGGACGCAGAGGCTTCCAAGGAGCTTCCCAGACACACAGGGATGGTTCAGGGATGCATTCCCGTATATTCCGCGAACTATTCATATTCCCGATGCATCACGGAAGCATCGGTTAAGTTTCGCCGGGGTATGTAAGAAACTTCGGTGAAAATAGATTACTCGGCGAAAGTTCGGCGACACATCGGTTAGCACCTTTCCAAAGTTTTTGTCAGCCTCTTCGAACATTCGCCAATAATTGTGAAAGGGTGGAGAGGTGCTTTGTTCCTAGCTCGATGATTGGCTGAATTCTACACACGCATACACAATAAAGACGTGTTATACAGGGATCACTTGCATTAGTGCTGCCGACATGCCACCACGCAAACAAATGACTTCTCCGAAGCCTGAAAAGAAGATGAAGAAGAAGCAACTGGGATGGTTTGCAAGTAATCACAGATGCATCACCTAACCTTCGCAGATACACCCCTGAGTACTTTTCAATATCGCCGACTTTCCTGGGCACATTCGCAGACGTCTTGATTCATCGCCGATTATTCACGGACATTGTCCGTGGGACATTACCCGAAGATTTCTTGAAATACCCGAACCTTTACCTGTGTACTTTTGCAGGAACATCGCCAATGCATATTAAGTGAATTTTGCAACAAAAATTGGTGACAACGCGAGCCATCAGGAGACAATTTGTCTATTTCATCGCCGATGACTTTTCTCCAGTGAGACCTAGGCATAACCTTCAACAAAGATAACAACAATAGATATACATACCAACACAACCAACTCCAGTTGGGTTAAGTTCATAGTCTGTAGGGCAGTTACATTCATAAGAGCCTGGTGTGTTCACACAATGTCCATTCACACAGTTTATAGGGTCCAAGCATTCATCAACATCTGTTCAGGAACAAGTTAGAGATAAGTTTGAGATGACATAGCAAATCTTCCACTAAACTGAAATGGAGGAGGCATTTCAAGATTTACAAAATCTGTGCATTGCACTAACATGTACCTGTGCAGTTGCCCCCCGATCGGTCTAACTCATAGCCTTCATCACAGGTGCAGCGAAACATGCCAGGGAGGTTATTACAGGTACCAAAGACGCAGAGCTGCTGAAAGGAGCACTCATCGATATCTGCAAAACATGAGATCTCCATGAGTATCTTCATCTACTCACTCACTCATTTGCCAAATTAGCCTAATGTGCATGTCTTTGGACTGTGGGAGGAAACTGGAGTACCCAGAGGAAACCCACACAAGCACAGGGAGAACATGCAAACTCCATACAGAAATACCCTTATTGAGCCCGGGACACAAACTCAGGACCTTTTTGCTGTGAGATGGATGTGCTAATCACTACACCACCATGCCGCGGCAGTCTCCATCCAGCCATGTTCTAATGCTATGAATAGTGTAGTTTATTCAAACCTTTTTGAATAATGTACTTTTCATCTAGCACCAATTCTACCTTTTTGGCATTTGGCAGACACCCTTATCTTTTTTTTTGTTTGTTTGTTTGAATACAACTGAGCAGTTGAGGTTTAAGAGTCTTGTTCAAGGTGCTCAACAGTGGCAGCTTGTTGGTAATGGGGCTTGAACCACTGACCCCCAGATCAGTAACCCAGAGCCTTAACCACTGAACCACCACTGCCCTTGTACCGGATTGTTCATCATTTTCAACTCAAGGGAAAAGTCTTCTGAACAGGGAAATATCTGAGCTCACAAAAATATAGAACACAGTGAGCATAATGTGAAGTCAAATATACCTAGTACTTACTAGAACGGAGACAGTAAACAACAGAATAAAGTCCTAAATCTGGCATGTGTGTGTAGAATGCACAACCTTGGCAGGCTCTGCTGTCAGGAGTTGAAGTGAAGCCCATCTCGCAGTCACAGCGATAGCCTCCTGGGATGTTTAGGCACTGTCCGTTCTCACATAGCTCAGCATTCTCAGTGCACTCATCTATGTCTGAATAATGTTACAAAAAGAAGAGATAATGGGATGAGTTCATGCCTATTAGCTTAATTATCGTAATTACAACCG
Source organism: Tandanus tandanus (assembly GCA_039654325.1). Taxonomy (NCBI): domain Eukaryota; kingdom Metazoa; phylum Chordata; class Actinopteri; order Siluriformes; family Plotosidae; genus Tandanus; species Tandanus tandanus. The sequence goes on from JBCNYH010000016.1 coordinate 1,418,418, forward strand.
TACAGTAAAAATTTACTTTTACACAGTGATTGATAATATCTGTTATGTTTATATAGTTTTCAGATTAACCCCATCATCACTAACACTAGATGTGGTTTTCTTCTTTACCTCTTACCTATGCATGCAAAGCCGTCTCCTTTAAAACCCTCTGAGCAGGCACAGCGGTAAGAACCAGGTGTGTTCTTACATTTAGCATTAGAACTGCACCTGTGGCTATGACTGGTGCATTCATCCACATCTGAAATGAGCCACACATATGGAACAATTCAGATTACACACCTCGGATAAAAAGTAGCTGTACAGCAACATAATGTACATGCATCTCCTGTGAAAATATTTGTTCTTCAACATTAATTGATTTCATAATCTCTTAAAATAGATTTAATTAATATATGCCATTAATTAAAATTATTGAATTTGTTTGAGGTAGTTTTGACACACAATTGTTTTGCATCATATCTGTGATTTGTTTATTTGATACAAAAAAAAAAAAAATGGGTGAATTTCCTCTATTTCTAGTAATTGCATAATTTTTTCAGGTGTTGTATTTCTGTGTAATGTTTTTCTTTTTTAATATAAACTTGAGGCACGCGCGCACTGTGATGTACACACGCACTGTTTTTCCCCTAAAACAAAAATGATCTTTTTAACTAGAGTACCCAGACTAAACAAAGAAGATTGCCTTGTTTTGATGACGTCATTGATGCCAACATATCATGTGACAATGAGGTTGCATCCCTCATGCCCCCTAGACAACTTCACCCAAGTTTAGTTGTCTGACGATGTTCCCTTCTTGAGATAAAATGAAAAGTAGATACAAACCACAGGGTTCCCATATGTACACGGATGCATTAATGAACGAATGGATGGACACAATGGTTTTATTAATAAAAAACAATGAGAGAATCATTTATGTGGAAGGAACAGTCATAGAACAAGCAAACTTGGACGAAGTTCTCTTTGGTGTAAGAAGAGTGCTTAGGACAAGTCACGTGACTTTACTTCATCACTGACATCATCAAATGAATGAGAAATGCTCGTGTCACAAAAAATCAGATCAATGTTACAGTATGGTGCTCTGCTATAAACATCATAAACTGATAATCTTTTTTAAACATGATATTTTCTAAATATTTTGTGAATATTTTTATGCAAGACAAATGTATATCAAACAGTAAGGTAAGTCTGTTGGGCTTTTTACACCCGTGCCTAATGGTTCATCACAGTTTCTGTAGCGTGAAGCAGCTAGGAGTCTAACTTCTAATGCATTCCTGAACTTCACAGGATACCTTCCCAGGATTTTTATTGGTACCCATTTATACTGCTGGGTGGACAAGGGCACACTTGTGGTTAAGACATTGCCCAGGAGCATGGTGTTGTCTAACAGAGGTTCAAACCCACAACCTCTCGATCATGAGCCCAGCACCCTAACCACTACACCACTGGCCCCACCCCAAACATTCTCTGCTCTCTACCTTCTCAAATAGGGGTGATGTTCATGATACTTACCAACACATTTTAGTCCATTGCCTACCCATCCCTCTTTGCATGAGCACTGAAAGCTTCCAGGGTTGTTCACACATGTAGCATGTATAGCACAGTTGTGAGTATTGATCTTACACTCATCAACATCTATTAAGAAAAAATACATTGCTGTCACTGTTTTCTGGTATGATAATCTCCTAAAATAAATGAACTGTGATTGAGCAAGTACACTCACCTGTGCAGCCTGAGGAACCTTTCTGCACAGAGTAGCCAACCTCACAATGGCAGATGAATGAGCCCTTGGTGTTCTCGCACTCTCCGAACATGCAGATGCTGGCATTGAGCTCACACTCGTTCACATCTGGAGATATCACATAAGCATGCAGTGATCCTCCCCTCCAAGCCCCACATCAAGACACTTAGCAGAAAAATGAAGCCCTGGCTAAATATGGCTGACAGATGGTCAAAAAAAACAAAACAATACTCAACATCCAGATTATTGTAGTCAAATGAATGTGTTAATAGAAAAGTTTAGAGCATGTGAAAAGAATGTTGGTGTGATGTGTATGTGTTAATAGGTAGATTCTGGATCTATTTGATAGTCGGGAACTTATAACAGTTCTAGGAATTAAACAGATTTTTTTTTTCGCATTAAGGAAATACCAAAACATTTGCATGTTTGTTGTTCTTTGTATATTATATTTATATGTTTAATGGATGTTGTCAGTACATTTATATTAAAAGATATGTGTATATGTTAAATAATCCACATCTTGGAATCTACATACCTATGCAAGTTTTTGTAATCATGGAAGATATGTATCCTTCATAGCAATCACAGAAGTACTCTCCAAGAACGTTAGTACACTGACCGCCATCACATATATCAGGCTCTTCTTCGCATTCATCCACATCTGGAGGAAGACACAGACAGAGAGAAACAACTGGTAAGCGGCTTTTTACCTTTCTACGAGTACTGTGTATGTGTGCATGTGTGTATATGTGTGTGCGTGTGTGTGTGTGTGTGTGTGTGTGTGTGTGTGTGTATGTGTGTGTGTTTAACTGACCATATTCATGAATGCACCTATTTCAACCTTTGCATTCCTCTACGATGACATACTTTGAATCCTGCCAGTTATTGCCCCATATTTCATGCTGACTTACTCTAAAAGCAGACACAGTCAGTAGGGAACTACAGAAAAACAGCCTTACTGGTTGTGAATCAAGTGGGGCAGTGGTTCCAAATCATATGTGTTTTCTCTGGTTTAAAACATCAGATTCGGCTTCTGAACAGCTTTTTTAATCTAATTTTAACAGCACATCAAAACTACGATAACAATTAGCCTGTCACAGCCTCCTTCACATGACTCTCTTTACCTGTACAGGTTCTCTGATCTGGCATTAGGGCATAGCCATGACCACAGCTGCAGGTGTAGCTGCCATCTGAGTTAGTGCAGTGGAAGTCACAGCCTCCATTCTCAATGGTACACTCATCTACGTCTGCAACACAGAGAAGATAACAGGGAGAGAAACAGTCACATATGGCACCAGCAGTGAAAATGTGATTCATTCGCTGGTGGATGGGATTATATGTGATCTGCAGGTATTATATGTGAAATATATATTTTTAAAAAAATGAAATGAAGATAGATGCTAAAAAACACTTTAGGATGGCTAAATAATTACAATTATACTGAGCATTTTTTAATTGATGATTATTTAGAATTTTACATATTTTAAAACTATTATTTAAACTAAAGTATGTTTAGGCAACAAAATAAAATATATTTACTTTCTTACTAACACTTCAGGGCAAGACACACATGACTAGTCACACTCACACCTACGCCTAAGGGCAATTTGTAACAGCCAATTAGCCAAATGTGCATGTCTTTGGACTTGCTACAATCTATGCCACAGTGCTGCCATAAATTATATTATTAACCTATATTTCTAACAAGGAAAAACTGTATGTTTAAACTAGAATATAATAAAAGAAAATACAATGGCTTACAATAGCTCATACTTTAAAACTTTATTAGTAATGTCTATAAATTTTATACAGTGTAAATAATATACAGTATGTACAGTATATGTAAAAACCATTACTTCCTCTCACACACCAGAAACTTAATATTTCAGTAGTGCAGAACCTTTACCTGTGCACCCTTTTCTGTCTGGTATCGACTGGTATCCGGAAAAACAAGAGCAGTGATAAGTGCCAGCCACATTCACACACTCCCCATTGGGGCACAGAGTGGCACTTAATGCACATTCATTAACATCTGGAACATACATCGAACACACACAGACACACATACATGTATCACATACTGCACACAGCAAAAGCAAAGTGGGCAAGATATCCCACATACACAGACAGACGCAGAAAAAGTATTATAAAAATTTGTTTTTAACGTAACACTCTTTTTTTACATGAAAAAAATTATCTTTCTATTTTTTCTGTAGATAAGATCAAAGTGCATGACACATTTGTGAACCAATGCAGCTCACTTTACTTTCATTTCTAATGAGTAATTTAAGTAAAAATGAAGTAGTTTATCTTTCTTAGTCAGATAAATCACAGCCTTCGACATTTTCTGAGTAGTGTGTACATGTTTGTTGTGTTCATACCTTCACAAGCTTCCCCATCCTCAGATAACTGATGGCCAGGTGGACATACACATTGGTAACTACCTTCTGTGTTCTTACAGGAGCCTCCACGACACAGTGCAGGATTCCGTTCACACTCGTCGATATCTGTTACATGCACAAGAGTATATATATATCCATGCACAGAGGTACAGCGGGACTAAAAGTTTTTTTATCCACAGCCTACTGTGTAATAATAGTTCATACATGGAAGTTATTTACTCCTTCAGTAATAGTGAAGACAGCTGTGATGCTCACCCATGCAGTTCTTCATCATCATGAAGCCGCTCTCATAACCTGGCAAACATTCACACTCAAAACTGCCTGGTGTGTTCACGCACGTCCCTTGTCCACACACATCAGGGGAGATCTGACACTCCTCAATGTCTATTCTCACACACACACACACACACACACACACACACACACACACACACACACACACACACACACACAATAACGGAAACAGTAAAAGTGCTTAATTAAGTGCTTAGACTTTAACACTATAATTATCTGTAGTAATAATAAACAGATTTACAGCCAACTCCACAAATACTGCAATCTTTTCCCCTGAAAGGGAAAATATTAACATCCTTGGTGGTATAAGATTTCATACTTGTAAAATCCTTTTTATTCATTAAAAGGAAAGCGCTAAATACTCTTATTATTTCCACAAGGGTAGATTTTTACCAAATACATAATATAGAGAGGTGCCAATATTTTTTATTTGGACACTGAAGATTTTGAATATAAATCTATTTTGTGTTTCTGTGTGTTCATGCTGAATCTGTTTATAGTATAGTGTTTCATTTATTGGCTTAGAGGTTGGTTTCTGCTCATTAAGTGTGTTCTTCACTTCCAGCAGGTACCTGTGCAGTTACGTCCATCCATATCCAGAGTAAACCCGCCGTTACAGCGACATCTGAAACTCCCGACTGTGTTCCTGCATGTTCCGTGTGTACAAATACTGGCGAACACTTTACATTCATTAATGTCTGCCAAAGATTAAATTATGAACAAAATATAACAACAGAACAGGCACAGAGTATAAAAATTAATTTAATTCACACTATATCATCAGATAGTTTTAAACAACATCATGCACACATTATTGTGTCTATTTACAGTGCTATTAAGCAAACTTCACAGAGGGTCAGATGGTGGTTTAGCGTGGTTCCAAAAAGTGTTAAACCCTCAAAATATGATGGCGGTGTGGCAAAACAGCCTCACACGGGAACGTTTTTGAAGGTGGTTTACAGTATGAATAGGTTGTTATGAGGCTGTACTGAAAGCGATTCAGAAAGAGTGTGAATGGTGACAACATGGAAGCTACATGGAAGCAGCTAGAAAGCAGCTAGAAGGTGATACACAGTTTTGAGGACTGGCATAAAATTAAAAATAATTAAAAATATTTGCAATTCTTGGAGGTCAGCGCCAGTCAACGGCAAACATCATCACGGTATCAAGGCAAAGTCACTGCGCTCCAACACGATTTGAAACTGCACTGAACCGCCGTCAGAACCATTCCATTACACACATTGTTACAACCTGCGCTGCTGTGCATTTTAAAACTACATTACAAAACTTTCTTGAGCTTTCAAGGCAATCTTAGACTTTTGTAATATACAGAGATAATGCTTTGGGAGGGCTCTTTACCTTTATACATAGGTCTGCCTGTAAGTATGTCTGCACGGTTGGCAAAGCCAGGTCCTCTGGGACATAGCATTTCATACTCGCGTGTGCCAGGCTCAGGGCATGCCTCACACTCCTTCCCCCAGGCAGCTCCAACTGTGCAGCAACATACATCCATCCTGAATCTTCCAGGCATTGGCTGACCGCACATGTCCTCATCATAGGTCAGGTAGCAAAGTTCTGAGCGAATGTCTATGTAGAAAAAAACTACACTGAAAACATATATCCAGTCAACTTAATTAAGAAACACAAATAGAAATCAACATGTACACTGATTAGCCATAATATTAACACCACCTGACTCGTCTAAGCCTGGGTAGCCCCATACACTGCTAGCTGCAATTGCACTGTGTGTTGTGACACCTTCTCTCATAGCCAGGATTAACAGTAAATTTACTTTGTAATTTTGTAAATATGAAATGAACATGTTTTGACACATTGGCATTACAGACCAAATTCATTTTTTGAAGATTATGTCGATTTCATGATGCCACATATTTATTTAACAATGTGTTCAAAGCATGACCATTACTGAGGAAATCAAACTCAGCTAGCAAGGCTTTAGGCCTATTTAGGCAGAATGTCGACATTTATCACAAAATGGACACCTGCTCCTGACTCAACTTGACCTTTGCAGTGAGAGCCATTTCATTACTGCTATTCAAACGTGACCTCACTGCAGAGTTCTGGTTGAATGTTACATGCGCTTAGAAGAAAAAGGAAAAACTGACTCACCAATACAAAGGCGTCCAGTTCCATCCAGTGTCAGTCCTTCAGGACACTGGCACTTAAAGGAACCTTGTATGTTCACACACCGTCCATTTAGACACACACCAGGAAACACCTCACATTCATTAACATCTAAAGTAGAGAAATTTAATTTTGTCTAAATTACAACACACCAGTTTAATCATAATTACATAATTACAGCTGTGGTCATGAATGTCATGGCAATATTAGCCTTTTAAAGATTTCTTAGTTGACTGGTTGAGGAGCAGTTGAGCGTGACGACAAACGACGACGTCAACAACGCGGGTGACTGGTAAAACAAAAAATAAATATATGCTCCAGATCTACGGGTTATATCAACGTTACCATGATATTCATGTCCATTATAAGTGGATGCATTTCTGACCTTAACTGTATTGAGTTATCACTTGAAGTTGATGAATAAAAGTATTTAAATGTTTAAAAGTTTAAGAGGCACCTTTAATTGAAACCTTGAAGATAATAATATCTATATCTCACACAACATTTTGATTTCTGTGCTCTTACCTTCACAAATGGTCCCTCTTGGTCGTGTGAAGCCTTTTTGACAGACAATATCTGGGAATGTAGATAATTAGAAACACATCATCATTAAGTATGGAAACTCTACACAGCTGGTTGCTTTTAATGTTCTTTCCCACAGGCAGGTTAATTCCAGTTTTAACACCACATTCTTATTGGGATTTTATACTAAGAAAAAATTAAACCATAATGCATGGATTACACAGATATGCTTAGAGGCTAAGACCGGAAATGTCCTGATAGAAACTGCACTGGTGTTTTCACTGCTCTTGCCAGGGAGGTAATTCACGTAGATTTGAGCATCACTGCATTGTCCTTACTGACAAAATTTTAAAGCAACAGAAAGAAAAAAAAAAATAAGAAAAAAAAAAGAACTTTAGGACAAAGTGAAATTAAACGGGTTAATGAATGAAAGAAGCAACCAAAAAAAATGCAGTGGAACAATATTGGGCAACACAAGAAGGAAAAAATTACATCTAAATTATTCACAATAGCAGTCCGCGATGGCATCCGTTACAATTACAAACAGCAGTGCCAACATTTCTCATTGAAAACAGGCCAAGGTGCTGTTTATATTCAGTTTGTATTCATGCTGGGTCACTGGACGACATAAAAGTAGGTATTTTATTGAGCTATAAAAATCTCAGTACCACAAGGCATTAAGTCTTAAAATATTTTTCTACTCTTGCATTGAGACTTTAAAAAGACAGTTGGTAGATCCTCTAATCAGGACAACACAAGGCATTTGAAACACATCAAGACAGTGTGAAACGAGGATGGATTGCAGATTATTTTAAATGACGTTATTGCCACGGTGGTTGACGTACCCCTCTCACAGGGCTCACAGGGACTTCCCCACGCGGCTCCCAGCGTGGCACAGCACTCAGATCTTAAAGTGGCGCCGTTTATATTCATCTCACAACGGCTTTCTTGGATGTTCATCCAGCATGTCGCCTTCAGAGACTCTGTAAAAACCACTCACATGTTTTCTCACAATAAACACGAATAATTGCCAAAGTCGGTGGCATAGTGGTGTAGTGGTTAGCACGTACGCCTAAAAGAAAAAAGGTCCTGGGTTTGAGTCCTAGGCATGGACTTTATGGGGTTGGTAAATGGTTAAACAACATGAAATAAATCTACACATCACAAACAGAAAAAGTTTTACATATAACAACTATTACTGTTTGGTGACAAAAGTGTTAATGTGTTGTGTTTTCTGTGTGTGCACATCTGTAAATAATTACCAATGCAAATTAGGCCAGTCCGATCAAGTACACTGCCAGGAGAGCATACACAAGAGAAAGATCCTGCATTGTTCTTACACACTCCATTAATACATGGACTGCTCTCGCATTCATTCAGGTCTGAAACAGAAATGAGAGCGGTACACAGACATTAGCAGTGAGCCCTTTAGTTCAGCTTCATTATTTATGAGGCAAAAAACAACAGTATGTTATCATATTTTAAAAAAAACGTGTAAACCGTTCTTTTACTGTTAATCTTTTCGAATTATACCCACACAGAGAACTTAATTAGGAACCCCAGTACATCTACTCATTCATACAGTTATCTAATCAGCCAATCATGTAACATCAGATAAATAAACCCAGATACAGGTCAGCAGCTTCAGGTAACGTCACCATCAACCAGCAGAATGGTAGGGAATACAGTACCATTGTAAAAAATCTTTAAACATTTCACCATGGCATGATGGCTGGTGCCAGATGGTCTGGTTTAACTTTTTCTATAACTGCTAATCTCTTGGGATTTTCACACACAGGGATCTCAAGAATTTACTCAGGGTGGTGAAAACAAAACCCAGTTAGCATCAGTTTTATGGATGTGAGAGGTCAATGGACAAAACCAAGACTTGTTCAAGCTGATAGAAAGGCTACAGTGACTCTGTAGGATGCACTAACCACTCTGTACAATCGTGGTGAGCAGAAAAGCATCTCAGAATGCACAACACATCAAACCTTAAAGCAGATAAACTACAATGGCAGAAGACCATGTCAGGTTCTTCTTCTGTGAACCAAGAACAGAAATCAGGCTGTCCTTGGGTACAGACTCACCAAAACTGGAGAAAAGTAGCCTGGTCTGATAAATCTTGATTTCTGCTGTGGCACACAGATGGTAGAGTCACCACTTACACTAACAGCATAAATCCCTGGACCTATCCTTCCTTGGGTCCACTGTCAACAGTCTAGGTGTAACGGTGGAACATTTTGGGCTTCTTAATACTAATCAATCGTCACTCGAATCCCACAGCCTATTTGAATACTGTTACTGAGCAGGTGCATTGCTTCATGGCCACAATTTATTCATCTTCTCATGGCTACTTCCAGCATGATAATGCACCATGTCACAAAGCCAAAGTCATCTAAAACTAGCTTCATGAACATGACAATGAGTTCTGTGGTCCTCCCATTCACTGGGTCTGAATCCAATTGAACACCTTTCGGATGTGGTAGACGAGGATGATTCACAGAATGAAACTGTATCAGAGACTTTTGCAGGAACTACATAAAACAAGTGTGTTAACATGGTCCAGAATCTTGAAGGAATGTTTCCAATATCTTGTGAAGTGAACAGCATGAGGAATTAGGTAAACGTTAGAATGGCACCAGTACAGGGCGGCTCATGAATATTCATAGAACAACGTTATCGTTCATTTCCCACTACCTTCTTGGAGTCCGCTTATGTCCTAATGCCGTGCGCCGTTAGCGGCTAGCGTGCATGTGGGGGTGGGGGGTTTCTAAAGTACTTATAGAGTGTACATAACCTTTAGATGTTGAAGTTAAATACTATAATTTTATACAGTCTGTTGTACACTGTATAACAAGTTTTGACACCCCCTGACTCCAAGTAGGTAGTGGCAAATGAAAGATGACTTTGTTCTATGAATACTCATGAGTCGCCCTGTACTGGTGGTAGTCTAACGTTTACCGAGGAATTGAGGCTGTTTTAAAAGCAAATGGAGGCCCTACTCAGTATTAGTATATGGTGTTCCTAATAAGGTGTGCGTGAGTGTAGTTTACTTTATACAAAGAAAGTATAAACAGTAAGACAGACATTAAAAGCAATCATAATGCTTCACTAAAATACTCCTGGACATATTGTGTCACTACATTCCAGAAAAGAAATTGTCAGCATCATTATCTGGAAAATATCTGTTGTTATTTCTCTCTTTCTTTCTGAGAGTAAAGGACAAGGAGCACAGCACAAAGTACACAAATGCACTGGAAATGACAGTGTTTAGATTAGATTTACGGCAAGTGGTGATGTAGCACTGATTCCTGCATAGTAATATAATCACATATAGTGACTCAAATACACTTGATTCAAAAAACTGTTTTTATGGATCCTGTTGTTGCTGGTTGATAATATCTCCTGTATGTGAACAGTTACTGATTGAGAGGCTGAAGACAAAACGAGCAAGAGAGACATTTATGAAAAGGGTTACAGGAAAATTATAAGGCTGACAGAATTAATGTGCTTTTAGTGACAAATAAATAAAATGTTACTGTAAAATTTAAAGTGCTGCTGTACTGTGGGTGTTTCGCGAGAAATGCTTAATCTATAACAGCCACTAGAACTATGTGTAGTTGCATATTTGTGTCGCTACCAAGCACTTACTCATCTCATTCTAAACTCTATGCAGCTGTTCTGCCTGTGGCTCCAGTATACCTGCCAAAACCCACTCTTGCTGCCACTACACAAGCATCCGGTTACCTCCAGCTGGTGATGGTTAGACAAAGCCTGAGCTCCAATGTGTTTACCAGCCAGCAACATAAAGTTCCTCAACTAATTTATTACTGAATAAAACACCAGGATGTAGTGCTAGAGCCAAGGATGAGAGCCCATTCTATTTCTTCACGGCAAAACACCAATAAAATGTCAGGATAAAACTTAAATGTTTTAATTAGTGTCAGGGTTTCATAATATGGACAAAGGTATCATACTGCTACACACTGTGTAGGATATGCTTTTCAATTAACTGGTAAAGCAGTGATGGTCTTACAGAAATAAATACTTCAAGACTGATCTGCATAACTTAAAGACTGTCATATAGCCAGATAACATTATAAAAGACTCTGGTTTATAAGAGTGATCATCTACATACTGTGGGATTACATGGTGTGTGCCACTACTGTATAGACCAACATTACTGTCACTTCTCTTGTCGTCAACATCATGCTGTACCCAAAAGTAATGACCCTCCTGCAGACTCATATCTAGTGTCGCTGTTGGACAGAAACTGCCCAACAAGAGGTGTCCTTACCTTCACATGTATCTGTCTCCTGTTTTAAGGCATAACCCAGAGGACATGTACAGGTGTAGCTACCTGGAGCATTCCTGCACAATCCATTATCACAGAGCAGTCTGTTCACCAGGCATTCATCAACATCTGCAAAGAGAAAATATAGATGACATCATTCCACTTAGAAATTATACTGAAGGCTGGACAATAAATTTCAGAGGTTCAGTAATGGGCCACCAAATTGGCAATAAACAATCATTAACTTTGGACAAAGACAGAGAACTAGACAAATCAACTAGTAAAGGAAGAATGATCTAAATTCCCTGAACTAAAATCATATTCTGGAAATTATTTTTCTGAAACTAAAAGCAAAAGCAAAAGTAGCAGATCCACTGCTTCAGTATTAGAGATGGGAGAAAATAATTCAGTTGTGTATTGCGATTGTTTTGTGTAGTGATTCATGTATAGTCACACTGGCTTCTAAATCAATTTTTTAATTCATTTTTAATTGTAATTATATATATTTAAATTTGAGGTAGTGAAACGTTGCCATTCCTCTATTGTCCAACAGGTAGCAAAGCATAATGTTCAATTCAATTGTACTGTACAGCTCTTGAATAAATCTTTCAAGGTTTAAAGCTTTAATACTGTACAGCTCTTGAATAAATCTTTCAGGGTGTAAAGCTTTAACGGTATGGCTCAACTTTCTTTTACATGGTTCAATGTTTTAAAATTGTAACAAAAAGAAGAAAAAGAAAAAAAAACTGTCATATGGAATCAGGATTTTTATAGAAATCACCATACTTACAGAATCACAATATAATTCCAATCAGCACCCACGTTAGTAACACAATAATATTGTATCAGGTCGTCTCTTGTGATTCCTGTTCCTATTCAGTATTGAAAAAATGTCCTATCAGGACCTGAAAGAATTGTTTTGGTTTTGGTACAAATATAAGGTTTGGGAAAGTGCTTATAACCAGATTTATCTTAGCCAGAAAAAAAAGCGGGGGTGGGGGGTTATAAATGGTGTCAGTTATTGTCTATACATGCTTGGAGGCGATTTCTGAAGGCTATCAGAGGTCACGGGTCATGTTGAGTGAGATAGTGGCTATCTCCTGCAGAATAGCAACCTGGCTTTTAATGGCTTCAACAGTTTGGGGTTGATTGAATACACTCATGATTTAAGGAAGCCCCACAGAAAAAAATCACAAGGGGCGAGATCACCCAACATCGCCAAGCAACAAGATCACCCGATCACAGCATTTCCAATGTGTGCCGTAGCTCCACCTTGCTAAAACCACACAGTGAGTTCTTCAAGCTCAAGGTGTTCAAGTCTGGGTTGGGCTACTAAGAGACCTTAGCACCACCTCTCCGGCCTCACTAAGTTTCATGTGCACAAATAATGATGAATAAAAACTGTATTCATTGAAGATGATCCATAAACAGTAAACACACTACGTGATGGATGTGTATGAGGTCTATATAATAAACTAGAAAAGAGTTTTTGTCATAGAACATAGGTGTATCCCTGTGTGGTATCATCATGTTTTTTCAAAATTTGATTCTTGTGACATGGAAATCAGGTAAAATAATGATGTCCATATGCATATCTGGTCTAAATAACAAAAAATCCTGTGGTAAATTTGACATATCTGACTTTTTACATGACCATGTGCATATTTCATGTGGCTCCTGTGACCTTGAAATTAGGTCAAGGTGACCCAGTTCCAATAGGCTGGTAAGGCATGCAGTAGGGATCATTCAACATAAATATAAAATAAATCCATAAAGAATCAGCACTGCTACAGTGATAAGAAGTGGCTGCGTCGGATGTGGCGGCAGTGGCGGCGGATGCAGCGGCGGGGGACAGCCTGTAAAAACATGGTATCCCCTACACTTTGCGGGAGATACATTTAATGCAATATAATCAAATAATATTCTTAATTTATGGATTGATATTCCTGCTCACCAAGACAGGCCCGACCACTCTGATCAGTCTCGTAGCCTGTGTTGCAGATACAGCGGTAGCTTCCTCTAAGATTCTCGCATACTCCATTAGAACAGATATCAGGATCCAGTGCACACTCATTAATGTCTATGGGTGAAACAGCAGTTGCAAAATTACTTCCAAGTCTTTCATAAGGCTCTGTATATGAACTGGCAGGAACAGGCCAATCCATACTACACAACTGTATAAAATATAGCAGTGAGAACTACATACCTGTTCCGTAAACTGAAAATCCAATCCCACTTTGACACAAGGCATTGAATTCCGCTAAAAAAAAGAAAGAGAGAAAGAAAATGTAATTTGTAATTTGATTAAGAAAAAGGACCCTGACTATTCCTCAGATAAAAAGTTAGCAAATAACATTGGGTCCAGTATACTCAACTGGAAACACACACACACACACACACACACACACACACACACACACACACACACACACACACACACACACACTTACACACAGAAAGCACAGATACAATAACTTTAACATCATCATTATCATCTTCCGCTTGATCCAGGGTCGGGTCGCAGGGGCATCAGCCTAAGCAGTGAGTTCCAGACATCCCTCTCCCCACTTCCTCCAGCTCTTCCGGGGGGACACCAAGGCATTCCCAGTCCAGCCGTGATACATAGTCCCTTCAGCGTGTTCTGAGTCAACCCTGGGGTCTCTTCCCGGTTGGACATGCCCGAAACACCACACCAGGTAGTCGTTCGGGAGGCATTCTAATCAGATGCTCGAGCGCCCTCAACTGGCTCCTCCCAACGCAAAGGAGCAACAGTTCTACTCCGAGCTTCTTCTGGATGGCTGAGCTTCTCATCCTATCTCTGAGTGAGAACCCCGCCACCCTGCAAAGGAAGCTCATTTCAGCCGCCTGTATCCGCGATCGTGTTCTTTTGGTTACTACCCAAAGCTCGTGACCATAGGTGACGGTTGGAATAAGGATCGACTTTAATACAATATAATACGACGATAAATTGAGAGCTTTGCCTTTTGGCTCAGCTTCCTCTTCACCACGATGGACCGGTACGCCTGTCGATCTCCCGTTCCATCCTTCGCTCACTCGTGAACAAGACACCAAGATACTTCAGTATATTTGTATAGCGCTTTTTACAATTGACATTGTCACAAAGCAGCTTTACATAGTAAAATTAATTTAAGGAGGAATTT
>JBCNYH010000016.1:1441055-1454411 GCA_039654325.1 Tandanus tandanus
ATATACACTACTGTCATAACAATGTAAAAATAACAAATAAATCCTTCATCATCTTAATTGAGCTGGAATTACCTGAGCACTCCATCTGACTGTCAACTTGGTAGCCAATGTTACACTCACAGCGGTGGCCAAACCCCACCGGGATACAGCGGCCATTAAGACACAGGGTGGGCATCAGCAGACATTTGTTTGTTGTCTGATTTAAACTAACTGGAAAATAAACACACAGCCTGTTAGTATAGATTCATGTGACCCCTATATTTGCACACAAAATTGTTTTTGAACAAACAACTTTTTAACATTAATACAAATCATTAAAGTTTATACACAGCATACACCGATCAGCCATAACATTAACATCACCTGTCTGATCTGCAGCTATGCAGTCTCTCAGATCCTTATGCTTGCTGATTTTTCCTGATAATATATGAGTATATATAGTATAGTGTAACACTGTAACAAGGTAATCAATGTTCTTCACTTCACCTGTCAGTGGTCATAATGTTTTTAATGTTTCGACCAATCAGTGTATTATGTTTATATTATCATTTAAAAAAATGCAGTCTTTAGCTCACCAACAGGTCCATAAGGTATTTGTCCATTGCCATTGCCATGTCCATTAATAGGAATATGAGGGATTTGCGGGATCTGAGGGATCTGAGGGCTCTGTGGAAGCTCTGGATATATAGGACCATTTCCATTTGTTGGATAATGTGGTTGGCCATCATGTCCATAGGGCTGCTGAGAAACTCTATCCCCGCGAATGCCAGGATCTGGATATCCTCTCTCTACACACATCTTGTGGTATTCATCTGAGAGGTACAAAAAGATGCAGTCCTTAAGTTTAACTGTAACACAAACACTGGTATGCACTTGTCATACATCTAAATCACTTTATCAAAGATATTTCTTTGTATCCATCTTCTGCACATGCTTGCCTTGTATTTGTTTTTATATTTTATTAATTTATACAGTAAAAGGACATCTATGGTAGCTTAAGTGTTTAAGTGTTTATAAAATACAATTTAAAAAAAGGGAAGGTATTCTTCCTGTAGGTCCACCCAGTTCATTCAACACACTACATTTAATGACATTTGACCACAAAAATATTCAATTTCCTATCAAACAATCAAGATATTGAAAGGGGGAAAAGTGTACCAGTTCTGCGACTAGGACATATCTCTGGCACTGTCCCTCGTGCCCAGCAGCGGCCTCTTTCACAGCAACATTGTTCTTTGGTGTGGCGCTCAGGCAACTCGTGAGCACAGCGACCACTGTACACAGCTGCAAAACAGGAACCTGTGTTCTGCTCTGAAACACACACATGACCACTCATGGTTGGATTAAATACCCTCGTACATTATCACAACCCAATAAGATATTATGATAATTTACACCACAGGTAAATCACAGGTAAATATTAATGAGCTTGGTCTTTGGAATTAGTAATAATATATGGCATAGTGGTTAGAACTATGCAAAGCAAGAAGGTCTGGGTTCATGTCTCAGGCTCAGCGAGGGAGTTTCTGAGTAGAGTTCTCCCCATGCTTGCGTGGGTTTCCTCCGGTTACTCCAGTTTCCACCCACAGTCCAAAGACATGCACATTACGCTTACTGGCTTTTCTAAGGTGTGAGTATGAATGGTTGTGTGTGATGATTGCACTGGGATAAGAAAACACTTATTGTGTTATTGTTACTGTACACATAATTTCTATTAATAAATCTGAAAGAGAGGTGGCATGGTGGTGTAGTGGTTAACACGTCTGCCTCACAGCAAGAAGATCCTGGGTTCAAGTCCCCGGCTCAGGCGTTTCTAAGTGGAGTTTGCGTGTTCTCCCGGTGTATGACTGGGTTTCCTCCACGTACTCCGGTTTCCTTCCACAATCCAAAGACATGCACATTAGGCTAATTGGCAGTTCCAAATTGCCCCTACGTGTGAGTGTAAATAGTTATGTGTGTGTTGGCCTTGTGATGGACTGGCAAGCTGTTCAGGGTGTACCCCAGTGTTGCTGAGATAGGCTTCATCCTCCCAGAGACCGTAGTAGGATTAAGCAGTTAAAAATAAAGTGGGATCAGAAATCTGAAAGGAAGGGGTTTCTGCATGTGACAAAGATATAAACTGTACGGCAACATTCTCTGTGTGAAGAATTTCAGAATCTCTTCAGAGACAGACTGTATATCCACTCTAGGTAATACATGTAACTCCTACATACTCTTTAGCTGCTGCCTCTATGTTTATCTGATTTTGCTCTTTATCACAGTGCCTCTTTTCTCAGTAGGCGCTGAGAAACAGGACTCACTCTAACAGCCACTGTGAGGATGATAACTGCACTTTCTGCAGTATTTAGGTCAGTCAGCCCCTGCACATGTGCCTCATAGCCTTCTGAAAAACAAGTTTTTCAGTCTTAAAACCGTTCATACGGAATAAAAAAAACATGGTATGTGCTCAATTCTGCTCATTTTCAGTTCATCACATGGATAGATATTTTTGAATGGAACGTACTTGTTAATTTGATAGAATGAGACTGACTGTGTTTTACTGGATTAATGTAAATAATCCAGTTAATATAATAAGTAAGTAAACACAAACAGCGGGGACGACAGAATGATTGTTATTTTAGGTTTGAATTTTTCATTAGGTCTCCAACCCTATTGGGATAAAAGGACACTGACTGGGTTTGTGCTAATATATAGCAGCTGAAATATCTTTTTTTAGACAAAATTCCTTGAACAGATGAGCTCTTCAGAAGCTAAAGGCTTTTTTAAAACTATCACTGCCACATCTTTCTGTCACAGTACACTCCCATCAATAATACACACGAGAATAAGTCTCAGAAGTGACCATCCTGCCTGCACCTATCTCATAGTTCAATACTGAATAGTTGGTTTTTTTTTATTCATTTATACAATCTATCGCACAGCCAACACACACAGCCATTTACACTCACCTAGGGGCAATTTGGAACAGCTAATTAGCCTAATGTGCATGTCTTTAGACTGTAGGAGGAAACTGGAGAGAACATGTAAACTTCACACAGAAACACCCTTGCCGAGCCAGGGACTCGAACCCAGGACCTTCTTGCTGTGAGGCGGGTGTGCTAATCACTATGCCACCATGCCACCTAACACCTGCTAAGTGAGCACATCGTGTAACTTTGTATTTTACACCCACAGCTGCATAGGATATAAAATTAATAGAATATAGAATAATAGAAAATGACCTGCTGTGAGCATTCTAATTACTAATATGATTTGATTTCACATACACGCACTTCAAGTTTCAAGTTCAAGTTTATTTGTCATATACAGGTAGCAATAAAACATCACTACCGGCAATGAAATTCTTGGACTCAGACCTGATGAATGAAACTCTTGGACATTTACATCTGATGGTATGATGATAAACATTTCTCATATCTTCGTCAGGCTGGAATGTAAAGATGTTTGGAGTCGTAATTGCAGGTTGAGGTCCAGTCACTGACACTGTATGATTTTCTTTACTGAATTCTATCAAAGCTGAGCATTCTCTACTTGCCTCAACAAGCACCACATAATAATTACTCACACAACACATCACAAAGAAAAGTTTAAATGCTAAAAGTTTATGATGCTGCACGAGAGAAATAAAAGGACCACCTGACCCGCTATCCCACAGAAATGTTTCCTATTGATGATGATCTGTGAATAAATCAGTACTTTGAACGTAGACGTGATGTTTGAGACTTAGATTTGGTGACCCTACAGGGATAAGATTGTCAGTAGGGCATCCTGGTCAACTTCTCACTCACTGATTTGCAGAACCGCTTAATCCTACCATTAGGGAGGCTGGAGCCTATCTCAGCCAAAACTGGGCGAAGACAGGCAACACCCTGAACAGTTTGCCAGACCATCGCAAGGCAATACACAAACATCCACACCTAAAGGCAATTTAGAACAGCTAATTAGCCTGATGTACATGTCTTTTGACTGTGGAAGGAAACTGGAGTACCTGGAGGAAACCCACACAATCATGGGAGGACACGCAAACTCCACACAGATACACCTTAGTCTGGGACTCAAACCCAGGACTGTGCTGTGAGGCGGCTGTGCTATCCACTACGCCACCGAGCCGTCCTCCTGATAAACTTGTGCTCTTGAAATTGACAGGGTGTGAGAGTGTACACATGCTAACACTACAGTTAATTTGAAGAGGATTAGGATAGTAAGTAGGGTTCAGTAATAGCAAACTTCTGCCACTAGTCTACACTCACCAAGGCATCGAGTCTTGTCTGTAGACAGCACGAATCCAGATGGACACACACAGGAGAAACTGCCGACTGAGTTGGTGCACTGTCCTCCTTCACACACATGTGGAATGGTGGAGCATTCGTCAACATCTGGGGAGAATTTGAGAAAAGAGATTCCTGAATTGTGGGCGGCACAATTCTTGATGAAACCGGAATTAGAATATGTATATTTTACTATATGTATTAGTTTTTACATTAGTACCATGAGAGCAAAATTTTCATAGCAGATGTTTGTCAGTTACAGCTCATCCGCATTTTGAATGACAAAATTACTTTAATAGCCTAAATTCTGAGGAAAATATAAAATCATGAAACTTTAATCATTTTCATGTACCAGAAACGTTATGTGTCCCTCCCAAATTAAAAAGAAGCCCACAAACCATCAACACCCGTTTGAGATTGATACAATTTAACTGGATAATATGAACATATATCTCCCTTGTACAGTTGAATAAACTGGAGCTTAATACACCTGATCTCTGTTATAATATATATAAATATCTTAGATCACAGATTGTCCTGTACCTTTATGTCCTAAGTTATGTATTTTAAGCATTTAAAGAGATGCATCCAAGAGATCAAACTTGAAGGAATCGTGTTTCCAAATTCATCAAGATCCCCTACTATGGTCAAGGTCTGTTACGCTCTGTTAAAGTCTGTTAAGCTCTACTATGACTCCCTCGTTTATCATGATTGGCGTCAAATTGTAATGCATCATAATAATCGCGGCAAAATTTTTGAGTCACAAATTTTCTCACAATCATCACAATTTCACCAAGTTTCTTCAAGACCATCACGATTCGATGCCACGACCTCCCACACTCCTCACAAATCTCTCAAATTCTGGAGATGTGCACTTTAAGTTTGGCTGTTGAAAAACTGACCTATATTGTTGGAAAGAGAGCTTCTGAATTCTATAACATTTGGAAAATATTTCTAGAACTGATTAAAAATGGTGACATTGAAGAGGCATTGAGAGAGTGTGGTAATGGGGAAAATATTTTATTTACAGTGAGGAATGCACACTGTACTGTAAAAACTTTGTTTATTATATTTCATTTATTATTTACTACCTTTTTTATGTATGTTCAAAATGTTCAATATGTTTGATATTAATGTATAAATAGAAAAAAATGAACATATGTCTAAAAAAACAAAGAAAAAAAACCCTGCAATATTAATACTTGACTCATTAATTGGTTGTTGTAGTATTAAATCAATTTGGACACCAAATAACCTGATAAAAAAAACATATGAGATAACATATACTATCCAATAAACCTTTTTTCCCCTGAAAGTTAACATTGCAGCAGACTTTATTTTACTTTATTATGTTGTGTTACTTGTATGGGATTGATGAATGTGTTTAATGTCAGATAAACCAGCACTAAACACTATCCTGGTAGCGTAACAATAATATAAACCTCCTGTTGTCAGGACAGTTTCATAGTTTGGGAACTGGCACACATAGCAGACTGGCAGTGGAGTGGAGTGAAGTGAAGTCCGAAATTTCCCTCTATCTTGCGAACTGTGGTCTCAGCACTGAACTGTTAGCTGAGTAAACAACAACTAAGCAGCACTCACATGCAGAACACTTCACAGAAAATAGTAGCTCTCCATTCTGAGTTAAAACAGTCTTGTCTGGAGTTGATCAGGGGCAACATATCGTGTCCATTCAGAATTGTTTTCAAAGCACTATAAGTGTAGTGGATATTATAAGGGTACAATGCTACCACAGTATTAAAGAAATAGTTTATTTTTCATAATGTATACAAAACAATCCAAAGGAATATAAAACAATCCTAATTTCACTCTCTCCATTTATGGTGATTCAGTAGAAAGAACCAAAACATAAATAGAACTGGTCACAATGCCAGGAAGGGGAATATGATACTGCGGTAATTACTCACTATTCAAAAGAGAATATCATTGTTTTTCCACTCACTCACTCACTTACTTACTCATTTGCCAAACCGCTTAATCCTGCTAGGGTCAAGGGAGGCTGAATCCTATCTCAGCCGACACGGCGAAGGCAGGGCACACCCTGAACAGCTCAGCAGACCATCACAGTGCAACATACACACACAGGCAATTCACACTCACACCTAGGATCAATTTAGAACATCCAGTTAGCCTAATGTGCATGTCTTTGGACTATGCAAAGAAACCGGAGTACCTGGAGGAAACCTATGTAAGCACGGGAAGAACATGCAAACTCTACACAGACACGCCCATGCCAAGCTCAGGAATTTAACCCAGGACCTTCTTACTGTGAGGAAGATGTGCTAACCACTATGCCACCATGCCACCTCATTGGTTTGAGAAACATATAAAAAATATCTCAGCAGCAAATCTTTTGGGGTTACTGGGATTAGTCACCCAGACTCTATCATTACTCAAACAAAAATATGATGTGTAAAAAAAAATAAAAACATAATAATAATAATAATAACAATTATAATGTTTGTACTGAGAAATTAATTAATTGGTGAGTGGTGCATTTTGCAAAACATGGTAAACAGTAAATATAGTATTGGTACTCATGCCGATAACTCCCAAGCCAAATAATAAAATTATATAATAACTAAAAGCATGTAATTCATTCAGAGGTATGGCGGTGTAGTGGTCAGCACTGTTGCCTCACAGCAAGAAAGTTCTGGATTCAAACCTGATTGCCAGCTGGGGCCTTTTTGTGAGAAGTTTGCATGTTCTCCCCATACCTGTGTGGGTTTGTTCTGTGGTTACCGTTTCCTCTCACAATCAAAAGACATGCATATTGAGTCAACTGTCCTCTCTAAATTGTCCATAGGTGGGAATGTGAGTGTGGAGGGTTGTTCGAGATAAACTGGCGACCTGCCTAGACTCTACCCTGTATATCCCCTGTGATCCTGACATCCTGCTATGTAGATAATAGATGAAAAAAATAGATGAATGGATGTATTTTAATTTAATTATAACTATCAGCTTGTTTAGAATATGCAAACACATTTAATGTTTGTGTTCCAGTGCTTTGAAGGAAACTAGCTCCCATAGTGTGATTATACACACATATTTATTTGATATCACTCTAACAGGAATCACCACAAAGCCAACAATTTAGTAAGAAACCTACTAAAGATCCCATTTTGCTTACCCTCACACTTATTCGTGCCATCATTCAGCCGATGCCCAGCAGGACACTTGCACTGAAATGAGCCCACTGTGTTAATGCAGTTTCCTCCTTGGCACAGACCTGGTACAGCCTGGCATTCATCAACATCTGTACAAAGAATTCTGATCAAACAATGTAAATAGTTTCACAGTTAAAAAGCAACAGTAATATGAAAGTCAAAGTCAAAGTTAAAGACTGTAGTGGAGATTAAATTAAAGCAAAATAGTTGAAGAAATTATAAAAATAATTGATGTTTCGTACAATCTGAGCTGAAGCTAATTAGCCGATAAAATTATTTTCTATTTTTAACACCCTGAGAGGAAAAGCCCATGCGTGTTTGTCTCATACAAACATACGATTCCTGGAACCTTTTAACATTTAAGACAAATTGAAGACAGACAGAGACAAGCAAACAAACAGAGTGAGGGATGGGTGAATGGACAGATCAGAGAGACAAACAGATCCAGACATGTCAAAGAAAGAAGTAAATATGTTTAGGAAGTCAATGCCCTTGACTCCTTTCCTTTAAAAGGCCAGTATACACTGTCCCAAACAAAAGATGAAAAACGGGAAAGAAATGTGGCCATAGCTTTGGTCATGGATCTAAAACAGTGGTCAAGACACCCTGACACAAAATTAGGAAGACCATTTCACAATGTGACTGCTGCCACAACAGTATATTGACTTGTATCTTGTTTATTGATTTGCACTGTAGCCTATCATTCAGTTGGTTATCATCATACAGTCTTCACACATCAAACTTGATAACACACTCAGAGAAAAGGTGTCCTCTTCTGCATACATAGGTTATCAAATGGCCACAATTCGCTAGTGTCACTGTGATTGACAGATTGGAGAGTATGCCATGCCTTGAACGCTGGCTGCATTACATGGCAAATGCAAAATGCTATTAAGTTTCTGTTGGCATGTTAAATGCTATTTAAACATAGTGTTCACCTGCACATACTTTGAATGCTGAAGCATTTCATCACCTGGGGGTCCAGTTTGCATTCAGAGGTAAGAGACTGACAATTTCAGTGTGAACTATTCACAGTTCGAGTTGTCAAGCGACAGTGTTGTCTGAGACAGTAACTGCATTCATGTCTCACCAATATCCACCTGTAGCCTATACCTTTCAAATAAGAGTCCCTTGTACAGGAACATGGGTAGACAGACTGCAGAGAAATTGCTAGCTGCGTAGGAGCTGATGAGGATGTCAAGGAGTAGCTCAGTTTTAATCTGTCTGCAAATAAATGTAGACACCCGCAGTCTTCTGTTGCCAAGCAAAAAAAAAAAACACACCAAAAAAACCCCAGATACTCTAATAACCAGAAACAATAGAGACAGGAAGTCAGTGGAAAATCACAGAAAGTATGACAAAATGATTCTGTGTGGACTGTATTAAGAGTTATTTTAACATTCATTTTGTATTACCCTGCTCCTTTCTTTCACTCAGAGTTACAGTGTTCAGAAAGGTGCTGTCCAGACATGCCAAACTGATAAAACTTTAGTCAGTTTCTCAGAGCAAAATAACCAGAAGGGCATGATGTAGCATGATCAACAGATCATTAATCTTTTACATTATTTTGAACTGCAGTGAGGAACCTCACAAATCAGATTCATTCAGTGATGTTAATACATCCAGGGGCTTTAAGAGGATTCAACACAAAAGGAATGTAAGGTGATCTAATTAAGTTAAATTCACTCAGTAATCACCCATATAATAGATTAAAAGCAAGGTATAGAGTAAGCCTGAAACTCGTTTGCAGTTTGTAGCTAGTTTTTTTTAACCCTTCTGAATATAGCGCAGGTCAAACAAAGTTATTCCAGATGGGCCTGTGGTGCCAGTGTTGGTGTTGAGACTTGGCAAAGGAAAAAAGCATCTCAGTGGACGCAGTTAAGCATAGGCTAAATTGTTACAGTATGCAGAGCATCCACTTTGAAACCCAAAACAAGACGTATATGGAGGGTATGAAAGATCCAGGCTTTTCTTTAGACAATATCATTACAAGTATGACAAAACTCAGCATGTCACAATGTTTGTTTCCTTCTGGCCCTTTCATGAAAGGCAGACACTTTGAAGGCAGATATCAGACAAATTGTGCAATTGTTCTGTATCAGGTGCTGGGGGGGACTGCACCGAATACTCCCTCTACATTCCAGCACAACAGAGAATCAGACAGACGCTCAAGCTTCGCTCCAACACGCTGCCTCCTCCAGTTGTACACAATCACAGAAGGACAGAAGGAACACAATGGCTGGCCTGTGTTTCTGCTTTGGGTTCAGTCTACCACACATGAATTTCACTTCTCTCAAATCAACTGAAGCTTTAGGGTTTGACAGAAATATTTTGGGACCATTTATATATTTATATATGAGGGATTCAGATGGGGTTTGCAGCAGATCCACAAAATTAAACGACATTTTTTTTAGCTAAAATGAATACCTTAAACTGAAAATTAAAGTCTGTATTGCGTATGTCCCTGGCCCTTGGCCCACTGATTTTCATTGTTCATGCAACAGTTGACAATAAAGATCTCTTGTCTTATGTTATTATGGTCATCAACATGGATTGGAAGGAAGATTTAAACTGAATCTGTGGAGGCTCTGCGGAGGATTTACACTAGATCCGTGGGGGTGTTGTACTTTGAGGGAAGGACTCCTGGGGAGAACATTACAATAAATTCTGAGGTTTTATGGGTGCTTTGGATGTCCTCCATTGAGGATATATACTTGATAAGTGACTGTACAGTACTTTGTTTGGGCAGGATGGTGTAACAGGAGGCAGTGGTACCATCTCACAGCTCCAGGGTCCTGGATCCAAATAAAATGGTCCAAATCTGGTTCCTACTTTTACCAGTGAGCGCCATGATGAAATCAGTGGAGGTGTCTTTAAATTGAAGAGAAAGCAGTGCACAGCAATGCAAAGAAAAAAATCTGAAGAAATGTTACAAAAATATCTCTCAGGTAACAAATCCAAAACAATGCTACTACTTTTTACTTCCATTGTGCAACAATCTTGAAATTAATGGAAATGGGAGTTTATTCATTAGCTGGCACCAGGGTTCATAGAATTCTGAACAAATCTGGTTCAAGAACCTGTTCTCTGTTGGTCAAAAAGCCGCAACGATGCAATAAACAGCACTGGTGAAGTTTTGCATGTTCTCAAATGTGTTAACAATCCGGTACAACCTAGGTTTAAATGTATAGACCACATTATAACAGCTGAATGGTAAATGATAACAGTGAAAAAAGATCTGACCTTGGCAGGCTCCTGTGCGAATGTTGGGGATGAAGCCTCTGCGGCAGGGTTGTGGTTGTGCAGGGCACTCCTCACAAGGGTGGCCCCAGGCTCGGCCAACAGTGGCACAGCACAGCGCCTTAGTGCACACAATGCCACTCACCTGGCTCTGGCACATCTTGTTGGCAACCTGGGAGAAGCATGGACCCGTTCGGTAATCTGTGAAGAGGAGTGGATTGTTGTTGTTTTTCAAGTTCATGTGGAAAATTAAATTAAATGAAGGGATTTTTATAAAAAATATTCCTCAAGCAAGCAGTTGTCACACTTGAAAACTATAAAGTGGCTTGCTCACCCTTCATAGAAACCAATTTGTTCTTTTTCTTTACATTCCACAGTATTTTGAAAACACATGACTACTAGTCTGAGCAACAAAACCTCCACAGACTGACTGTTGGTGTTCCCCTTTAAACCCATCTCAAATCTCTGTGCCCTACGGAAGCTTCGAACAAAATATCTTAGTATTATTTCTTTCCTTCGTGGCCCCCATGAAAGGGCAGAGGTTGATTGGGGGCCATTACAACAGGATAACTACCCAAAAATGGAATTGATTGGATTCAATTAGATCCATTTAATATTACAATTTAAGATCTATGTCCTAGGATGTCAACAAATAGTTGCAGATCACGAGCATTGAAAATGGCGACTCTCTACTTGGCGCAGAAAACTACGGGAAGGATGAGCCAGCCCCACTGAGAAAAGCCTGCACGGTGAAACTCTCATGATGGCTTAGAAAATGCCAAGAGTATGCAAAGCTTCATCATGAACAATGATAAAACACTAATGAAGATCATTTTTAACTGAAACTTAAACATAATTTGATCAGTACATAATTTGCAGACTACAAGTTGCCACAAGTTGTAGTCCATGGAGTTAGTCTTTAGTATTATTATCAAACAGTTGAAAACATTGAATAGAAGATTACCTTTCTATTATCGCTAAGATGTGTCTAATCTTAGATGTGAAACTAACAAACATAATCATTGGATATCAGCACTGAAAACAGTGTATTACCTACACTCGAACAAATACATAAACATGAGTGTTTTGGTTGCAGTGCTTCCTTCACATCCATCACTGTTATTCTCTGGGTTTCTAAGGGCCGACATAAACACCCTGTATCTCCAAGCTTTTTCTCTTCTGCATGCAGTCACATTTAGAGATGACACCTAAGGGGACATACAGCTGTGCGGGGATAATTAAACAGTCCAGGCACTGCAACTATGAGACCACTTTTTAACTGTTTTATAAACATTTACAGAAAAGCTTGGAAAACCAGACAGGAAGTCACTTAGAAAGAGCCACAACTGCCAGAAACACTTTTTTCACTGCTAAATAAGAATTTGTGGGTTAGTAGTTCATGCAGTAGGCTGCACGAGGTTCACTATTGGGGAACAGAAATAACCCATAGACATAATCATATATTTTCTTTTTATTGAAATACCTAACCTATTGAATGCTGCATGTTTAGCCATTAGAGTTCTCCCAGAGCTGGTCAATCAATTTTCCACTAATATATCCTTCTTCTGTACATCTTGCCAATTAACCACTTAAAATTAATTCTCTTTTAAATATCTATTTAAGTTTAAACTTGAACCAAATTCAAAACAACTGATGATTAAACATCAAGAAAATGCAGAAAAACATGAATGTATATATGTGACCATCTGAAAGTGAACTTTGTACAAGCTGTTGAATTTATTTTGTGCTGAAGCATTATCCAGCATGAAACAAGCATGGCAAGTAGCATATGATCTATATTAGAGATGTATTTTACAGGAAGCTTCACCCAGTTTGCCAATTTCATACACCTGAAAAAAACTCTACACTTCATGGTGCACAGTTTTAAAATAAAAGAGGTTTTGTCTTGTCAAAATACATATTGAGTTCAGCTATTTGTTTAGTAAATAATTTTGAGACTTATTTATTGGTTTTCATGTTATTTTACATTTTAAAACTGTTACCCAAAGTTTCATTGAATTACTCTTACAGGTCTTCTATGTAGGATTCCCCAATTGAATGCCCCTGTAGGAGCACCACATGGGGGCCCATAGATGAGGACAAAGAAAACACAGTGATTCATAGATACAGGTATTTAGAACAGTAAGGGTGAAAAGACACAGGGCCATGTCCTCTTCAGTCCATGCTACTGACTTTTGCTGTGACACCTGTGCGCTTAAGCTTTGGGCTACAAAGTCATAGACGCTCCCATCACTGAGAAACAGACTATATGACAACTTCAACCACCGATGGACTATGTTAAATTATATAACATGAATTCTTTACCAAATTTGGTTTTACTATGTAAAGCTGTTTTGTGATAATGTCAATTGTAAAAAGTGCTACACAAATTGAAAAACTGAATTGAATTGAATACATGGGAACGGCATGATTTGATTGATCAAAACGAGTACCAAAAAACACTAAGAAGGTTACGCTATATAGCGATTAAAAAGCACTTTATTCCGGGCTCCTGAGTGGCGCATTGACAAGGTGCACAACTATCAACCCGGAGATCGCAGGTTCGAATCCGGGTTGATGAATCCATCCATGACCGGGAGTCCATGGGAGCTAATTGGCCGAGCTCTCACGGGAGGGAGGGATGGCATACGCTCACTTTC
>JBCNYH010000016.1:1476471-1489162 GCA_039654325.1 Tandanus tandanus
ATATATTATTAATATCCTCTCATAAATGTACTAGACAGAATAGGAGGTATGTAAGTAGTGTTTTGTGTTGCAGAGGCTAATCTGTAATTTCCTCATCTGCCATTGCGCACTCTCTGATGCCCTGCAGCATCACTTGTATGTTTATAATAGTTTAGCCTCATCCTGTTTGTTAAGACAGTGCTGTGTTCAGAGGCCAGAATACAATTAAACCAACACACTCCATAGTTTTTCATGCTGAAATCTGCATCGCTGATTGATAAGATAAAAATCAGTACATCTCTGCTGACCTCTAGTGAGGGAATACTATTATTTTCACTGGTATTTTTAGTGTTTATACACAGTGCACAAAGCTGTGCTTAATTAGAATCTTCTGTCCAAAGGATTCGAATAAACAGGACCTTCTGCTCATCAAGGGACTCTGACATGCATGGGACGCCCTGCAGAAAGAAAAAGAAGGTATGCCAATAATTGAAGAATGTGATTTTTATTTTATTTAAGTTTAAGCTAATTATGACAATAATAATAACAATCAGTTTTTTTCATAACCCTTTGAACCAATTTCACATTTCAATTCTCGATTGCTTCAGGGTACGCGCGGGAGGGAGGGACGGACGGACGGACGGACGGACGGACGTGGCGCTGAGTGCACTTGCGCGTTGCACAAAATTTACCTGATTAGTCAATGTTTTTTCTTCTAGAGAAGAAATACGTTTTCGAATAACACTGGAAAGATTTGCCAGTGTCCTATTGAGCACTACTGAGTCAGTATCCGTATCAGTCTATTTAGTGTTTGACTTTCCTTCAAGTTTTGTCTTTTGCTTAATTCCTACCTATATTAGCAGTTTTACTCATGTTTCATACTCTTTCTGTGCTACAGTTAGCTCAACAGCAAATGTATTATTAAGCACTTAGCACAACAGACTGAACTGTCATTTAAACATAATGACTACTCTGGCATTAACATGAGTTTGGTTCTACTACTACAATCATCAAAAACATAAAAAAATTTAAAAATACATAATTCTTACTAAACAAACAAATAATACAGCATATGTTGTTACATAAACAACATAAATCAATCAGCATAACATTAACACCACCTGAATTTCCATTTCTGTGGGATCAGCTCAGACGTACCAACCTTTGCTCCCCATGCGCATCAATGAGCCTTAAGCATCCATAACACGCTTATCAGTTCACTGGTTGTCCTTCCCTGGACCACCTTTGGTAGGTACTTTCCACTGCATACCAGAAACACTCCCCAAAATAAGCTGCGGCGGAGATGAATTGACCCAGTTGTTAAGCCATGACAATGTGGCCCACTCAGGTCCATACGCTTGCTCATTTTTCCTGATTCCAACACATCAATTTCAAGAAATGAATGTTCATTTTCCACCTAATACATTGCAGTCTTTGGCAGGTGCCGCTGTTTTGAGATAATCAATGTTATTGACTTCACCTCTCAGAGATCAGAATGTTTTTAATGTTATGGTTGATCTGTGTTGACTGTCATAGAAATAAACTGAGTGAAAACTCCAGCATATCACATATTTAATTATGTAAATTACTAAAACAAAGTACAATTTTTTTTTTAATCATTTAAAATACATAATACATATTTAAAAGAAAGTTCACACTTTTCCCTTAAATAATTACCTGTACATCAAAATTTTGATAGGATGTCTAAATCTTTCCCATAATTTTATTAAAAGATCAACAGACAAAATGCAAGCCATGCGGCAGAAATGTCTTCCCATGGGGTCCCACATGGAATATTCTCAATACGTATAACTCCATATTCGCCAACATTTAGCAGAAAATGAAGAACTTTAAAAACACTGAAAAGTGACAATGCTTTTGAGAAATTTCCAGTGTTTTTCTTCAAGATCCAATGTAATAATAATAACAATAATATTAATATTAATGACAATAATAATAAAATACATTTTATCTCAAATGCAAACCCTGCACAGTATTTCCTATATAATAATAATAATAATAATAATAATAATACAGTGATTAATATGCTGCGTTGTTGATCGGTCCAAACTCAGAAACACGTTCCTTCACTTGTGAGGAAATGTCAGACTCAGAGTCGTATGTTGCCTGATACAATGTCGTCATACACACTCTGAGAGAGAGGAATGTAAGTTTTCTTAGAATTATCCAAGAAGTAGAGTGGAGCTTGGACAGCCTGAGGACAGAAGCCATCCTCCACTAGCTTTTTCTTTTGCTGTTTAAAGGTCTCTGTCACATCCATGAAAGTCTGTGGATGAAAAGGAATGCACAAGTCCTGAAACAGATGTCTTCTCTCCATTAGAAGCCCTGACATCATAAATTCAACCAGCTACAGCTATCAATGAGAGTGGAAACTTGGAAATGAAAATTTGCAGGATAGATGTTTAGGACATAATGTACAGTATGATAACTAAATGTAACAAAAGTAATTGTATCCTAATACAACATGATTTATGTATTTAAGCATTACTATTTTTCATTCTCTTACCTGAACTCTTAAAAACCAGGGCCAGGCATAAGCTGGAAGATTCTGTACCAAGTGGCTGTAAATGCTTTCTTCATCCAAGCCATGGCCCTCCTTTAAGACCACAGCTGCCATTCCTACTCTTCCCTCATAACCTGAGTATGCACATGGACTATTCATTTAGATTGTTAAAATATGCAGCACATTTTTTTTACTCAAGCAAAGCTCTCCACGTTACTTTTTAGACTAATCCAACATCACTGTGAGTTTCTTTCTCTAGATTATTATTTGAGTACAATCATTTCATTCTGTGTCACTATGGATGTAATAAACAATGTCTTCCTATATACTGTCTTGGTGAACCTAAGCATGGGAAGTGGTGGCTCAATGGTGAATATACTGGGTTACTGATCAGTAGGTCAGGGGTTCAAGCTCCAGGATCACCAAGCTGCCACTGCTGAGTCTTTGAGCAAGGTTCGTAACCCTTTCTGCTCCAGGCACCACCTTATGTCTAGGGGAGCTAAGTCATGGGTGTTTTTTTTTTAACCTCACCTCCATAACAAGCTATAAGGAAACCATGTGGATGCTCCCACAACTATAATTATTTGCACCCTTCCCTTAAAAAAAGTATATGCCTAATATATGTCTCTCCCTTACCTTAATGGATAATTTAATCTAGACATTACTTTTTTAATATATTTAATTTATATTTTAGATTTTTATATTTTAATTTATATATTTTAGATTTTTTATTTCTTGATTTGTACTTAAAAACATCTGTAATCATCCAAGGGCTATTCACAATATGATCATTCCAGCACTGCAAGTATTGTACATACTTATATACATATAAACCTGAATTGAAATAAACCACGTTATTGTGTAGATTATAAGAGAACCATTAAATTGCATGCAAGCTTCTCCGAGCTTCAGAGGAACATGATAAGACTTCTAATTATGAGGTAAAAGATGAATTTAAACCTGGCACGGTGACACCATAGACATTTACATCCTGCAGGAACTCCAAACATCCTAAAACATCAGAAACCTCAGTGGTGGCCACATTCTCTCCTTTCCATCTGAGAACCAAATATAAAATATACACATGAAGAAATTATCAAAAAAAATAAAGTTAAAATTTGGCCAAAAATTTAGAGATAGATTATTATTATTATTATTATTAGCACATAAAGTTAATCAACCTAAAGATGAATTATTATGTAATTTGGCTGCACAAAGATAGCAAATATTCTCTGTATAGTGATTTTGCTTCCATGAGGTTTGTTTGCAACACTTATGAGAAACACTAGATGGCAACGTATGCTAGTATGGATTATTATACTGGTCCAAGGACTGACTCCATTGGTTTAAAACTGTGTACATGTGTACTGTATTAGTCTTGTTAGATCCCAAAGAGTCTTATAAAAAAAAAGAATTTACATGAAACACAGCAGCTATGTGACATGAGCTGGCATTTTGGTGCACTTGACGGAATTTTGTTCTAGACAATGGCTCACTCATTCACTCTCTCTTTTGCTGAACCACTTACACATTGCATGATGTTCGGGGGTTCCTCCTCCAGGTCTGGTGTAGTATATACTTGGAATTGCTGCTATCGAATCATTTAATATAAAAGTACATCATTCATATAGCCAACTAAAGAAAATGTTTTTTGCAAATTGCTTGAATGTAAACAAACTTTTATCTATCCCAGGCAATGCCATGAAAGGTGGCTTCTGATTGGCTGGTTCACCTCCACTTTCATGCCATTTCTGCTAAGTATAGATATTCTACTGTATCTAAAAATACAGCCCTCTGACCTCTGACTGGTTTAGTGCCGAAGGGTCACATTTAGGCCCCCGCATAAGGGACATAATATAAATATGTAGTCACTGCCTTAAAATGGAGCTCCAAAAATGTTAGCATGGTATTCAGTAATATTCAAAAACTTATTTCTCATCAAGAAAAAATAAGAAAATTTTCAGTGAAGTACAAGTGCATCCAGCACTGATGACGATGGCGGCACACACAATCGTTGGGTTGCCTCTTTGGGCATGTGAGCACAGATGCAACAACAAATTCGAGCTCATGGTTTTACAACATTTACATAAGTATGGATCTCCACTATAAGCAAAATTACACAAAAGAATCACCAATTTTATTTCCCTATTTACTATAAGTGTGGAGTTCAAATCCAGGTTGATGCTACAGCCATCTGTGACCGGGAGTTCATGGGAGCTAATTGACCGAGGTCTCACAGGAGGGAGAGATGGCAAACATTCACTTCCCTGTCACTCACAGCGATCACCAACCAGTCTGAGAGTTCATTTGTACGAGGGGGCGGATAGCTCTTTCCCTCTGAGTGTGTTAGGGCACCTTCAGATATGCATGTGCAGCAGTTCGTAAAGAGGAGGGTGGCAGCATCACATGTGACGGAGGGGCATGTGCATGCTTATGCCCCTCCCTGGCTGGTGGTGGTCGTGTAATAGGGAAGGTAATACTTGATGGGGGTCATTTCATAGTAACTGACCATTTGGAGTCCCAGGTGCATGTTTTCCAGTTTTTTTAAAAACAAAATACATGATTGCATATCGATAACTAGAGGTAAAACATACCCTACACAACTCATGTCATTAATTTTAGGTCAAATTGGGGTTTTTGTTTTGGACAATTTTGTATTCCTTTGATGCAAAAATTCCCTGTCCCAAAGTCAAGTTTGTGAAATCAAAAGTGTATTTCGATAAAACTTCTTTCACATTTATGGCCATTACTGCATGTTTTTAATTAAATCATTCATTCTAAACACACAAACTGTTAAACACCGTATTCTGATACCATTAAAATATTTTTTCCTCACATTTCACCATGTTCCTAGGTTTGCATGTCATTACTGTTACCAGGAATGGCTTTCCTTCCCACAGAAACCAAAGTAACTTTCTTTGGTTTACCAGTTGGCCAATAGGGGGCTATAGTGAGTGACATTTGGAGGGAAAAACAAAATGGAGACGTGATGCACATTTTCTTAAAATTGCAAAGAAACCAACTGAAATCAGGTTGGTATGTTTATTCTCGGTCAGTACTGTTACTGGAATTTTGGATGATACATTGTGTTGTGTGGAGTCAAGTTCATTTAGTTCATTAGGTACATCGATGAAGTATAAAATGAGGTCATAATGTCAACCCCTTTCATTTGTGTGTAATGTGGATTTTTGTCATTCCTGTTACTGTCAATCCTGTTACCATGCCCCAACTTGTAATTTATTATTGTAAGTAATAGGAATGATCGTTCGCCCCAGGCAGAAAACCAACCTCGCACCTCTAATAAGCCCATGGATAAATAGGCTGCATTAGTTCAGGTAAGTGTGTAAATTGATTTCCTCAGCAAGTTATAGACAGGTACCATGTCAAGAATTGTGAAAGGTATCGCTAGTTTTCGTTCAAGTTATACATTCTAACTGTAACTGTCAGTACTGTTACTCTGTGTCAGTACTGTTACCTTCTTGTCATTACTGTTACCTAGTCATTCTGGTGTTTTACCCCAAAACGCATTGTAAATCAGCAAATCTGGTCTGACTGTTATAGTTATACATCACTATGGTAATCATTTCCATGGGTAAAATCTTTCTGGGATTGGGAGCCTCTGTTGGGGGATCAGTATTCCACTTGGTACAATTGGGTTAGAAAATTATTTTTTTAATAAAGTTGATAAGTTCTCAATTATTATCTGCCTTCCTCCTTCAATAGCAATATATTTCACATACTAATAAGAGAAAATTTATCTCCTGAACAATTAGCATATAATTTTCTTCAAAGGCGATTTGTCCTGTAACAGAAATGACAGCATATACATGGTACGATGCCAAAATGAATGCAAAATAGTGAAAATAGCTACAAAGTGCACTGCTGGGCCATGAGATCATACTTCATTAACCCCCTCCTTTCATACAAACTATTTTCAAAACAATCCTAGACTTTCACAATGCTTTGGTTGGTCAAAGTAAAAATGGTCAGTTACTGTGAAACGACCCATGGGTGGGAATTGTATACGACTAAACTTAGGGGAGAAAATCATGAAAAAGGTAAAAAAGTTACTGTGGAGGATCTAAACAAAACAAATCCCCAGCAACCTTCTAGAACACTAACATTATCAATCTCAACCTCCTGCAGTGAGAAAATGGGGTGGCGAGGGTCGGTGGAAAGGGTGGGGACAGACAACTACTAATAATTAACTATAGATTCTCACGGGGGGAAACCCCAATTAAACACTTCCTCTTTAGGACCAGCCTCATCACATTCAATAATTCTGACTAAGATTTTATAGATTAACACTGTGTTTTGTCATGACCTGCCAAATATAAGCAAGACATATTGCCCCTTTGTGGTGTCCTCGGTGAAGAGCCCAAGCATTTGACCTGATGGCATGCTTACTAATGTGACTATTGTTCGCCCATCCGTCTGTTTTCTAGCTGTTTCTCCATGAACACGCCATAGTCAGGGTTCTCCCAGCCAAAGCCAGCAATGGGCTTGAACTCATTTACATTACTCTAAAATACACTGCTCTCTATTGATAAGCCATCTCCAGAACTGGCTTTGTAAGAGGACTCTTGCGTCACTTCTGGCGTTTTCATGAATGAACGCTGCCTAGTTTTTGGCCTGGCTCTTTAGAAACACTGCCAGTGTTTATTAGTCTCGGCCATGGTTTCCACTCGAGCAGAAGGGTTGGGAGGTGCTCATTCTCAAGCATTCTCAGCAGGGTGATTTCATTCACACGAAGACAAGAAGCAGGAATAGTGAACACAACAGCCAATAGCCTTATAATGTCAGCAGGGTGTTCCCATTGACACGGATGCCCATTTTGATGAATGGTTGCACATTAATCTTAAATTCAGAAACTCATTTGAAAGGTAAAAAGTAAATGAGACGTAATATTACGCGCAGAGAACTTATAAAGAAACTGTTCAAGGACAGGAATAATTTAAGGAAAACCAGGTAAAATCCAAGAAATGGTTCTCCAAGTACTTCTGTATCGGCTTAGAAACATGACTTCAGCTGTTAAAAGCATATTTTTTACGGTGGCTCTTTGGCATAGTGGTTAGCAATGTTTGCCTCACTGTAAGAAGGTCCTGGATTTGAGTCCCGATTCCCGGGCTCGGGCGTATCGGTGTGCAGTTTGCATGTTCTCCCTGTGCTTGCGTGAGTTTCCTCTGGGTACTCGGTTTTCCTCCCACAGTCCAAAGACATGCACATTAGGCTATTTGGCTGTTCCAAATTGCCCCTTATCTGAGTCTGAATGGTTGTGTGTGCTGCACTGTGATGATGTGGCAAGCTGTTCAGGGTGTACCCCGCCTTCGCCCAGGGTCCGCTGAGATGGGCTCCAGCCTCCCTGTGACACTAGTAGGATTAAGTGGTTGAGCAAATGAGAGTGAGGAAGAGAAAGCATTTTTTTTATAATGCTAAGCTTAGAAAATAAGTCTCAAAACTTCTCAGATTTATTTATGTTTGGTTTTTGCATTCTCTTATAATTAAAAGCGTTTGAACCCAGGTGCAAGAAAGTCAGAGCCAAGACAAAAGTCAGTGGTCAAGACCTGACGGCTTTGAGAAATTTTAGTCAGGCAGAAAGATACACAACAGATAGCTAATGCGACTAAATGCACAGCAACGTAATACCTGAATGTGTCTCCAATCCTGTCTTTGAAGTAGACAAAGTCTCTGTGATCCTGAAGCATTAAATCTCCCGTGTTGAAATATACATCCCCCTCTTTCAACACATCTCTCAGCAGCTTCTTTTCAGACATGGTTTTGTTACCCGCGTAGCCAAGAAAAGGGTTGGTGAAAGACAGCGGGGCCACCAACAAACCAACTTCACCTGAAATAACAGATTCAAATGACAAGACACAATGTCGTCTTATTACAAAAGCTAATGATTAAAGATTAACAAGCAATAACACTACAGCGTACTATACTACAACTTTGTAGTTTGTTCAGGATGTTGTGAATAATTTTAATAAAACAGCAGCTCTGACAATAGTTCTGGAACAGCTACAGGAACAGCCCCTTCACAGGGACTTGTATGGTACACCTAAGACTTGGCATTGGTAAATAAAGACCTTATAGTTAAATAGGGTGGCACGAGCTCGGGCATTTCTGTGTGAAGCTTGCATGTTCTCCCTGTTTTTGCATGGGTTTCCTCCAGGTACTTCGGTTTCTTCCCACAGTCCAAAGACATGCACATTAAGCTAATTGGCTGTTTCACATTGCCTGTAGGTGTGAATGTGAATGGTTGTGTGTGTTGCCCTGCAATGTACTGGCAAGCTGTTCAGGGTGTACCTCGCCTTCCCCCAGTGTCAGCTAAGATAGGCTCCAGCCTCCCCGCGACCCTCGTAGGATTAAGCGGTTTGGCAAATGAGTGAGTGATATTTGCAAATAAATATAAATATTTGCATTAACCATTGGCCAAAACAGTTATCAATGTAATCATTATGTATTATTATGATGCATTTTTCCCCTATAGCAGCAAGGCTCAGAAAGCAGTTCCGGCTGTAACAATGATTGATTGCACTCTTTCTAACACATTATTGGTTTTATACGAACAGCTCATACACAGGGACGACACAGTGGGCATTCTACATAATCAAAGTCTAATAATTCACTGATTGTGCTATTTATGGACAGAGTCTCTATCTTAAGCCCTCTGAAACAGTGACCATGCATTTTAAAGTTAACGTATCTTTTGGATGATTAGTCATCCATCAAAAAGGCATTAAACATATCTAATGTTAGCATGTCTGCCTGCATGTTCTCCCCATGCATGTGTGGGTTTTCTTCTGGGTTCTCCACTTTCCACCCACACTCCAAAGACATGCACATTAGCTTCTTTTCAAATTACTCCTATGTGTAAGTGCGAATGGTTGAGTGTGTGTTGACTTGAGATAAACTGGCGAGCTGTTCAGGGTGTACCCTGGCTTCACCCAGAGTCGGCTGAGATAGGATCCAGCTTCCCCGTGACCCTAATAAAGGATAAAGGGGTTTGGCGAATGAATGATTAAACATCCAGTAATAAAATAAACACTGAAATCTTGGTCAGATCTCTGTGGTAAAAGTGAAATTACATTCCAACACTACAGAAAGTGGCGTTATATGAAAATAATGCACTTCAGGGTGAGGGGTCATGGCATGCCACAGCAGACACTCATTGTAAATTATTTCTATATAATGGTATAGTTTATGATGTTATTCCTTACATAACATTACACTTCTTACCTTTGTTCACTTTCAAACAGCGCCCTTTATCTGTTCGTAGAGGTTCATACGTTACTTGGTCACATTTCAAAATTTCGAAGGGTAGACTACGCTACAAAAGAGAAATCATTAAAAGTAAGACAAGATGTTATTGCAGAAATCATGATAAATATTAAACACTTAGCAATTGATACCAATGTACAGCCAAAGGGTATGGCTTATTATTTCAGATTTTACAACTGATAATGAATCCAGCAGATAAAATCAATGCTATAATTTGTACTAGACACATACTAGCCATATCCAATACATTTTCCAGGAAAGTACTGTATGGTCAACCTCAAATACTGAAAATCAAAATTAACCTTGTTGAAATAACTGCCTCGCCCAATGGCTCCAATTTCAGCGGTGTAGTTAACAAAGCCAATGCTGGCCTCGGTCAAACCATATGACTCGCAAATCCGGATTTTCCCAAAGCGTCTAGAAAACTCCTTCCAGACGTCTGCTCTGAGACCACTCCCTGCAGCAATGTGCACTTTATGTGCAATCTCCTCTGGACTCTGTGTCCAATTAAACCACATTAGCAAAAACAAACAGGTAAGTGCAATCAGAGTGTATTCAAGTGTCATTTGCTGTCCTAGAATAAAGAAAATAGAATTGATAAAATGAATAAATGGGTCAAAAAAAAAAAAAAAACACACACAATGCACCTACCTTGGGTTGATTAACCAAGTATCTACAGAGCTCTCCAATATACTGAAACACAGTGACCTCGTACTTGATACAGTCCTTCCAGAACTGGCTGGCGGAAAATTTCTTTTTCAGAACACATGTAGCTCCTGTGACCAAAAAAGTAAGATGAAGAGGTTTTGTAATATTAAAGGAAACCTGACCAACATGTACATTAATACTTCAGGATCAAGATATGATCTTCTGCAGCAACTAATGGTTATTTTATGAATAATTTCATAAAAAAAAAACTTTTTGTTTTAAACATGTTGTTCTATTTTCACTTTGCTCAAAAATTACCCACAATATCATTTGACTATCTTATCAGATCATATAAACATCTAGAAAGGAAGAAAAAAAAAAATTAGGAATTATTAAAATTTATAACCTTAAGTGTAATCTATTTTTCAATCCATTTTTTTTCAATCTAATCTTTTCTTTTACATGTGGCAACCTGTAAGGAAAATGAAATAATCAGCACTGCTTTATTTGCGGTCTTTTAGGAATAGTGTCTGCAACCTTGTCAAGTAATTAAGATAAAATCTTAGTCATGTAGAGCTTTGCAGTTAATTAAAAAGAGTAGTATGAGCTAAGCTGGCTGAACACCGATGAAGATTTACAGGTTAGTTATACTGTATAAAATACTGTTTTCCAGCAAATGCATATTGTGATTTTATGCTTTTTGAAGCTTAACAAAAAAAAAATGCAATTCCATGGTAACAACGTTTAGAAAATCAGTGCAGTCCAGTTTAAATTATTTTCACAGCCTTTCCCAAATTTAACATAAACACTTCCAGGAATTGTGCGTGTTATAAATACATGCATTTCCTGAGGGCAATGTAGCTAGGTATTTCCTGTAGGCCTCTAAAGAGACACCCCATAAACTGCACACATTGTTGTACAACTATTATTTAACTTATATGTATACAGTACAGATACTTTTCAACAATCAGCAAATCTACTCCAGATTACACAAAACCTTATAAACTGCTCTTAACCAAAGGAATAACACAGTCACGCTGTTGTGTAAAAAAAGGTGTGTGTTTATCATTATACACATCCATTTATTTTACATTAGATATCTGGTTTGGTTTTAAAATGAACATTTGGCTTCTTTTTTGTCATTTTTCATGAAAGTAAATCCTTGTCATGCAAAAGTCATTCACATTATCTCATGAAATTCCATACCTAGATCAATGCATCCACCAATACCCAGCAGAGAGGCAGCCATATGATAAAGTGGCAAGGTGAGATAGATGGTATCGTTTTTATTGGCCCCACACATGCGGAAGAAGGCCATGCACATTACAGCCTTGATGTGACTGACTCGAGCAGCTTTTGGAAGTCCTGAATTAAAGAGAACAAAAGGAATATACTGCTGACATCCAATAGTACCATTAAAATACTATTTATCAACACTATTATCATTTTCAGATACTATTAGAGTTTATATGAAGTGCAAATTACCTCATATATTGTATACATTAGGGATGGAATATAAATACATTATTCATTTTAAAAAGGTAACGTGTTCTAAACAGATATAAATACAGATAATCATTATGCATGTTTGTTTGTTTTAAACAAAGCTTGCCAGAAAGTGTCCCCGGGAGTGTGGTTGAGACTAGAGGTGGGAATGTAATCTCACACAAACAAACAAACAAATCCTGTAATATCTAGTTGAGTTCAATTACTCAAGTAATACTGCTGAGATTAACAAACTCTCAAAGCTAGAATTCATACACCTTGCTGACATTGTGCGCATTCTCTCTCCAGGGTTTTCCTGTATTGGATCATTTATAAAAGCCCACCCCCTTCAGATTTTTAGATTCATCTAAATACCCTGCCTGGCCAAAAAAAACTTGAACTGATGATGTGAAAATCAAACCACTTCATAAAGTCTTCTCCGGAACATCCCATAGACTTTCAACAGGGTTAAGGTCAGGACACTGTGATGTCAGTACATGTGTGAAAACGATCCCTCATGCTCCCTGAACTACCCTCTCACTATTTGAGCCCCAATTTTATAGCTGTGCCATCAGGAAAGAAAAAGTCCATTGATGGGATAACTTCTTCATTCAATTCATTCAAATCAACACATTGAGGTTACCAGCTGTCCTCATTTTTTTGGGCAAACAATGTTGTTGAGCCTTCACCTGACCAAACAATGCCCTGGTTTTTTTTTTTTTTATTTTACATTTTTTTAAACACACACACACACACTCACTCACATTATATATA
>JBCNYH010000016.1:1510342-1528254 GCA_039654325.1 Tandanus tandanus
ATGAGGAGAATAGACTGTTGGGAATAAATTAATACAATTTCATGGAACAAATACTAGAATTTAAGTTGTAAATGTATATCAGTGCTTCTGATAGTGTTTGGGCCAGAAGAGAAGGCCTTGCTGGCCCTGACGGCCCGCCACTGGTGTATTGTACAGCTTCAGTCACTTTACCTACATTTAGTTTTTAAAGCTTTCGGACTTTGACAGTCACCTCATTTCTCTATTTAAAAAATATATAATATAAATTTATAAAATAATAAAAAAAATTTTTTTAACCGGTTTAACCGATTTATTTTTTTTAATGATAATAAACTAATTATCATGTTCTATATACCAAAAATGGCAGATGATAGCTGTGTAACTTGGCTAATGTTGTTGATGGAAAGACTAGCTGGAATTATTTTGGTATATTTAGTTCTTTTTTTTTTTTTTTTTTAAACAAATCTGTAAGAGTTTCTTAGTTACTCTTGTTTGCCAAACCGTTTATCCTACTATTAGGGTCACTGGGAGGCTGGAGCCTATCTCAGTTTACGCTGGATAAAGGCGGGATACACCCTGAACATCTCGCCAGACCATCACAGGGCAACACACACACACAGACACACACACACACACACAAACACACACAGCGTACAGGTACGTTTTTAAATTCTAATTTCTCCACTAATGACATGACTTTTATTCTTTGCATTAACATAAACACGTCATTCAAGTAATGTAACGTAAACTAGCGGTACTTTAAACTAAAGTAGTATTAACAGGATCAACGTCAGTGAACGCATGTGTTCGCTTCACCAGTCATTTTTCTATTTTTTTAATGCGTGACAATGACGCTTACTCAAAGTGACCCAGACAAACCGTGAGTGTCCGTCATTTTGATTCAAGCATTGTTCACGCAAGATAATGTTTTTGATTCCCTATTAATGTAAAAATGTCTT
Source organism: Tandanus tandanus (assembly GCA_039654325.1). NCBI lineage: Eukaryota > Metazoa > Chordata > Actinopteri > Siluriformes > Plotosidae > Tandanus > Tandanus tandanus. The sequence goes on from JBCNYH010000016.1 coordinate 1,511,281, forward strand.
CACAATCAGTGTTAAAATGTCTTCACAATACATGTTAAATACAGTGTTAAAATTACTAATTAAACTACTTTAAAAATGTATTATTAAATCATCTCATCTGAAGTATTTCCTTTTGTTAAGTGATGTAAAAGTTAGGATTGAGTTTAGATGTAGACACAGCCTTAAAAATCTAGTGTTATCATTATGATAAGTGGGCAGTGGTGGCTTAGTGGTTAAGGCGATGGGTTTCTGATCTGATGGTCAGTGGTTCAATCCACACTATCACCACTGTTGGACCCTTGAGCAAGGCTCTTAACCCTCAATTGCTCAGTTGTATAAAAATGATAATTGTAAGTCGCTCTGGATAAGAGCATCTGCCAAATGCTGTAAATGATAATGGGCGGTTCTGTTAATTATGTTAATATCGAAGTTTAGTCTGTAAGGCTTTTACACCCGAGCCTTGTGGCTCATCAGGCCGGCGCTTATCCCTGGTTTCCGTAGCGTGAAGCGACTAGGAGTTCAACTCCTCCTGGATGGGACGCTAATCCATCGCAGGTTACCTTGACAGTAATTTTTAGTGGTACCCATTTATACTGCTGGGTGGACAGAGGTACACTTGTGGTTAAGACCTTGCACAGGGGTCTTGGCATGGTGGGGGTCTAACGGGATTCGAACCCACGCCGTCCTGATCATGAGCCCAGCACCCTAACCACTACGCCTCCGGCCCCTATGTTAATAGCGAGATTAGATATGAATATAGTGATAGGTAATTGTGGAGTATGTCATTACATTTTTATTCCAGGCTGCACCTTCAGCTTCTTGTCATGTCTTGGTGCCATGTGTCACACAACTATATGTCCCTAAGGATTCTATATCCAAGCTGGAAAATGGATACCAGACCTGTAATGAATTTCCTGTTCAGCTTCTATATGTACACTAAAGTTAGATCCAACTGTTAGCAAAGATGAGTGACCTGCAGTGAACTTGCTGGATATCAGGACACTGAATTCTCTGTTTATTCTGTTCTCAGTGGATATAGGACCTTGCTTGTTTTTCAGTTTATTTATTCAGCCATCATGTGAGGACACGGTTAGATTTTAGCCAAGCAATCTGGGGTATCCTTTCCCAGGACCCTCATGTTCTGAGAAACTGTTTCACCACTGTTCGTAAGGACAAATGGACAAGCGTTAGTAAATGTGTGTTCTAGATTTAATCTGAGGCAGTTAAAAAGAAACCAGATCAGCCTATTACGTGCTGAGCCTTTTTGCAGTGGCAGAAACTGGCACTCAATTGAATTACACTGCACATGATAGTGAGTCTCACTATGGTTATAATGTGTGTCAGGGCTAAGACCTGAATGTCTGAAAAATCAGTTCTTTTGAAAAAGTAACTGCTGAAATTTGCTAATGATTGTTAAATATTCTGATTTAAGAATTATAGCTTACAAGAATGCAGCTTCTCCTGTGTATAGAGCAAAAAGTGCAGCACACACATCTCTCACTTATAAAACACTTACTCCTAGTGGGGTCACGCAGAGGCTGGAACCAGCCAACACTGGGCTCAGCCAACACTGGGTGGAGGTGGGGGCACTTCCTGAAAAGTTCGCCAGACCATCACAGGGAAACACACACACACACTCTCACACACACACATGCACATACGCACACATAAAACCATTCACACTAACCGGACTGGACTGCTGGAGAAAACCCACACAAGCACAGGGAGAACATGCAAACTCTACACAGAAACACCCGAGCCCGGGACTTAAAACCCAGGATCTTCTTGCTGTGAGGCGGACATAATCACTACGAAGTATAGCACTATAAGTGTTAATTTTCTTTAGTATCTATTACATTGGAACAGCATGATCTGATTGGATGATGGACATTATCCACCTTTCAAACTCCGAATAATGCTTTAATCACAACAGCGAACAAAAACTCAATAAATTATAGTCCCAAAAAGTGTGCAGAAAACTACGTGATATGGCCTTATATGGTTTTCAAGGTGAAAAAGTAAGCAAAGAAAGATTTAAATAAACCAAAGATCTTGGTTTAGTTTTTTTTTTTATGTTCCCATGTAGTATTTACTAAAACAGTTATTCGCCTCAGGCTCAGTGGATGCCTTGGCAAATATGTTATTTATACCATAAGATGGTATAAATGTTATGATGAGATAGCAGTGTTGAATTCATGGATTTGATTGGTTAGAAAATGTTTGAGAAGCTTGGGCAGTAGTGCCAGCTATAATTCCTATTACAGTGTTTGTCATTTTTTAATTAATAAAAATAGATGGCAAATTGGCTTGCATTGCACCATTTCATTGTTCATGATTTTTTTTTTTTGTCTTGTTTTATTCTTTATATTGTAATTTTACCACAAACACTTTATAGATGTTAATTTTTGGACATGTATAATAGAACACTGTTTATTTGCATATTTATATATTTATTTATTATGTTTATTTAAGTACATTGTATGAAATAAACACATAATCAGAATCAATCATCAGAATCAGAATACTCGGGGATCAATAAAGTATTCTGATTCCGATGATTGATTCTGATTATGTGTTTATTTCATACAATGTACTTATAACCCCAAATGCTCTCATGCCGCAAAACTGCTTATTGGATCATTTTTATTTACAGTTTTTTGTTTTATTTTGTTTTGTTTTTTGTTTTGTTTTTTTTACCTCATAGGTGCAACCTGTGTTTTGAAGAAGAAATTTTCTGCCTCACAATTTTGGAACGACTGCCGCAAGTACAACGTTACCATCTTCCAGTATATCGGAGAGCTGTGCCGCTATTTATGCAATCAACCCAAGGTAATACACAGCTCAGTAACTGTGTTAACGTTATCCTTTACCACAGTATCCTTTACTAAGTTGACAGATTACTGATTGCACAGAGTTTGGAGTGAAATCTGGTGGCTGTGAATGCTACTGTAAGGAACTAATGAAACAGCGCCGAACACATTGTCTCAATTTCTTACTTGTATATCTGAATCAGTCTAAGGTTCCTACATACAGGCTTGAAGTTCCCCAATGAGTCCTCTTGCTTTGATGTAGTAGCATCTTACAACATGGCTAATAGAATAGTGTAACCATGGATGTGGGAAGAAGAAGTGGGATTGGAAGGAAAGGAGCGCGTCTCCTCTCTGTGCCTTTTTTACTATTTACATATCATGTATATTTATAGTTCCTTGCATTATTATGAGACTAAACATGTAGGTCTGTTACTCTACTACATATTGCACTATAAAGCATTAACACACAGTGTTTTCTTTAATTTATTTAATTTCCTGCTTCATATGGTGTTTAGTAGTAATTTAAATAGAGAGATACTTCAGGCAGTGTCAGAATGTAAATGAAAATATGAGTACCATATACTGTGGCTGCCTCAAGAGAAGCACCAACAGCTAGAAATCAGTGCAGAGTGATTCCGTGGTGTGGAATACATTATGGTACATTCAGTACTCGTGTACATGTAGCGTGCCACCCAGGCAAGCACGCGTTATGATGGTACAGCATGTCCCGTTCATCATGATAATTCTAAATGGCTGCCATGTTTTATGTCACTATCATTCTTTGTGGGCTGACTGACAAATAGAGGCTTGTGTTGGATGACCCCAGATTCCCATGCACCTTTTGTCTTCAACTCCACTATCACTTTCAGCAAATGAGCAAACAATTTGAAAGCTGCCTTTGTGTCAGCTTGCTGATTCTACTCCCTGACAGAATTGACCACCCCACAGTACCGCCTACATCACTGCACCCAACTACAGAATGAAATGGAGTTTCTATCCACTAGGAATAAGAAATCCTGATTAGAAATGTTACAAAAAAATGCCTAAATACCATTATGGGTCATGGCACAAATGTTATTAAAAATGCTTGGAGTACTGGTGAAGGAGTTTCAAATCTGTACTTATATTAAAGGAAATTTGGTCATGAAATTAAAACGTTCTGTTGATTCAATTGATAAATTGAATGAAAAGGATACTTGCATGAATTAAAACCTAAAACATCTACACAGACGGAGCGAACACATACGTTCACTGACCTTTCATGTGGCACCAACTGGCATATAAAATATCAGATCCTGGTTGTTGTATAAAAGGGCCTAACGTTAGGTTAGGTTACGTTACATTACCTGATTGACGTGTTTAAGCTAATACTACTAATAACATTACTACCGTCATGACATTACTTACTATGTCATTAGTGGAGAAATTCACATTTTAAAAAGGTACCTCTTCCGAGTCTTCGGGCACACACACATGCTCTGTCTAATTTGAAAATGAAGTTGAACTTTATCTAATTAGATCCCGGCGTTAGACCTATTGGAAGTTCCTGACTGTTTTAATGTAATGACTATCGTACTTTACTTTAGTACAATTTCAGTAAGCTCTTAAATGTCTAGTAATAAGATGAACAGTATACAGCTCGTATGCACTCGTGGACTGCGGACAGACAAACACACACAATTTCCTGTGGAACAAAAATCAGCGCGTCGCAGTACCTTCCGTGTAGCTCACACGAAAGGTAATTAAATAATCAATGTTTCCTTCTAAGGCCAAACCGGAAGATGCGTGGCAGAGTTCTTTACCATATACATATGTAAGGGTGACCTCAGGTTGGTGGGTGGTGTTACAGTGGGCACCCTGCATGTGCAGTGCAAGATTTCTGTGCTTGGTGCTCGGCCAAGGTTAAGGTGACCGATTTCCTTTCACTACTAAAGAGAATGATCCTCCTAAGGTTTCAGCAAATGTAAAAAAGTTCTTATTCCGGAAATAAGGTCTAGACATTCCTGGATCAGTTCCCTCATTGTGAGTCCACTGTACAGCAGGAAGCATGACAGTAGAAAGCAAAGCAAATAGATGTGGCTCTGTGTTGCTTATGGTGTAGTTTGTTGGATTTTAATCCTTTACACAGTAATCAATATTTAATTATATAGATTATTAATAATATCTAATAACCGATATTAGATAAGGAATTAGTCATTTATTCATTCGTTCATTCATTTTCTAAGCTGCTTAACCCTAATTAGGGTCACGGGGAGGCTGCTGCCCATCTCAGCCGACTCTGGGTGAAGGCGGGGTACACTCTGAACAGCTCGCCAGGCCATTGCAGGGCCAAAACACATACAACTACACTCTCACACCTAGGGGCAATTTGGAACAGCCAATTAGCCTACTGTGCATGTTTTTTGACTGTGGGAGGAAACCGGAGTACCTGGAGGGGGGAACATGAGAACTCCACACAGAAATGCCCCAAGCCCGTGAACCAAACCCTGGCCTTCTTGCTGTGAGGCAAACGTGCTAAACACTGCGCCACCATGCCGCCCGGTTTTCAAGGAATTAGTCATTTATTTTTTTGTAATTTTGCACATCTTGTGAGGTTTAGTTGTATTTGCTATACCACAGGTGTGTAGTAGCTACAGTTGTAACAGTACTGTATGTGATTTTATATTATTCATGTACAGCACATTTTTGATTGACTAATATATGATACACCTCATTATAAATCATAGATCACTTCTTTACTAGTACTATCATATCATATGGTGTGGAAGAATTTGCTAGTAATATTATCTGAATGTTTAAGCTGCTGTTTTGCCCTGGATATTTTACACATGCTACTCAGTCTATACAAATAGATAAAGGTACACACTTAATTAAATGACCTTTATTTACAGGTCTAGCCAACCAGTTAAATCACGATCACACCGTGAAGTTTAAGTTTTGGTTTAACAGCTTCCATTCTTGTATGTACATTTTTAGTACATTTACAGCATTTGGCAGACGCTGTTATCCGTGTGACTTACATTTTTATCTCATTCATACAACTGAGCAGTTAAGGGTTAAGAGTCTTGCTCAAGGGCCCAACAGTGTCAACTTTACAGTACTGGGGCTTGAACCTACAACCTTCTGATTAGTAACCCGAGTCTTAACCACTGAGCCACCACTGCATGTTTCATACTCACCATCACTTACTCATAGTATTTAGCACATCTGCCTCACAGCAAGAAGGTCCTGGGTTCAAGTCCAGGCTCGGACATTTCTGTGTGAAGTTTGCATGTTCTCCCTGTGCTTGCATGGGTTACCTCCGAGTACTCCGGTTTCCTCCCACAGTCCAAAGACATGCACGTTAGGCTAATTGGATGTTCCAAATTGCCCCTAGGTGTGAGTGTGAATAGTTGTGTGTGTTGGCCCTGCGATAGTCTAGTGAGCTGTTCATGGTGTACTCTGTGTTCACCCAGTGTCTGTTAAGATAGGCACCAGCCTCCCCGTGACCCTGATAGGATTAATCAGTTCTGCAAATGAGTGAGAGTGAATGTTTATTATACAGTAATTTTTTTTTCCTTCTTAAAATAAGAAATCAGTAATAAACCCAGGTCATCATTTGTATTATATTATACTTCACTTATTGAATGATAAACACATGTAGTCGTTTTTTTCTTTTTTTCTTTTTGATTTTATTAACCCACATAGCTGCACACAGGGTAATGAGGATCTTGCTGCACTAGTATTTCTGCTTTCGGTCTAAACTGGCACACATTCCTCTGTCTAATTGGGATTACAGAGAAACAGACTAGTTTCTGTAGTGTATTGTTAGTGGAAGTCAGCAGCACATTTTAAAGTACGTGCAGCAAGTGAAGAAGACTATAGAGATTAATAGCACAAAATAGAATGGTATATAAACAGTACAGGGTGTACCCGACCTTCGCCCAGGGTTGGCTGGGATGGACTCCAGCCTCCCATTACCCTAGTAGGATTGAGTGGTTTAGCAAATGAGTTTGTGAGTGCGAAGAATGTTAAATGTTAAAAAAAAAATGAAAAAACAGATTCTGTGCACTATAATCTTTTCATAGTAAAAATCATATGACCACTCACATGCTCACACATGTACTGCACTTAGTGTTTAAAAACAATATTAAATATTACTATAAAAGGATAAAAAGTGGGCCGGCACGGTGGTGTAGTGATTACACTTGTGGGCACTTTCACCTCACAGCAAGCAGGTACTTGGTTCAAGCCCTGTGCTCGGCGAGGGCGTTTCTGTGTGAGGCTTTCATGTTCTCCCCGTGCTTGTATGGGATGTCTCCAGGTTTGCCAGTTTCCTCCCCCAGTCCAAAGACATGCACTTTAGGGTAATTGGATATTCTCAATTGCTCCTTGGCGTGAATGTGAGTCTGAAGGGTTGATCGTCTATGTTGCCCTGCGAAGCTCTGGTGAGCAGTTCACACTGTTCGTGTGGAGTCGTGTTCAGTGTAACCTGCCTTTGCCTGGAGTCCCTGTGACTCTAATAAAGGATAAAGTGGTTCAGAAGATGAGATGAGAAAAAAAAAGCTAAAAAAAAAAACTTTGAGCCCCTTTATCTTAGATAATAAACTGATAAAAATGTTGTTATTGAACAAGGAAACACATAATTATTGACTGCGACACTTAATGTTCCACATCATTATTAAAACTTTACTGTAAATGGATAAAAAAAACTTTGAGGTGATATTCTTTATTCAATAAAATCTTACCCATGTCAAATTGCTGTGATATAAGAAGAATAAAACATTACAGGATGTGCAGTTCTTGGATGATTATCAGTTTTTGAGATGATTTTTCTGTACCAGCGCACCCCACTGTGCTTTATTCCTGACATGAGAGCTGTAAGAAATGTATGAATGTATGTATTGCATATCTTGATATAATAAGTGTGCAATGGTGTCACCAGGCAGAGAATGAGAAGAACCATAAAGTGCGAATGGGTGTGGGAAACGGTCTTCGCCAGGATGTATGGAGGGAATTCCACAGTCGTTTTGGAGAGATCCGCATGTGTGAGTTGTACGGCTCCACCGAAGGGAACCTCTGTTTCATGAACCATCTCGGCAAGATTGGAGCAGTGGGTCGCTCCAACTTCTTTTACAAGGTGAGCAAGAACTTGATTTGCTTTATTATTCCTGCGAAATATGAAGGCATGCAGTGCTAACTTAAACATGGAGCGTTTTCTAAACTACTTTAGTTCTCTGTTTCTTTAAGGATATATTGTGTTGTCATTAACTTTAGTTATATGCACAGCACACGTCTAAGTACAGTTTTCCTTTTAAGCCTCTGAACCTTGAAGCCCATATAAGCACATCAACGGCACATTCTTTGCTCCTGATGACCTCCATAAACATTGAAATGCAGGGTGAGAGAAATCTCAAATAAGATTCTCTCCATCTGTATCCAGTTGTCAGCTCTGAGGCATGAGATTGTTGTTCAGATAAAAAATTATCCCCATTTCTTCCGGAATAAACACCCATTTGTGGTCAGTTTTCAACCTGTTGCCTAATTCTTGCAAATCCTGCTCACGTAGTGCACGATCAATGAAGCCAGACCTAATCTGGATTTATGCAACAGTTAACACTTGGCAATGAGCTTCATAGTTATTCAATTATTCAGGAAAATGTTCACATTTTGTAATGTTGCAACCTGGAACTTAACCTATAATAGATCGGCCATAATTTCCAAATGGGAGAAAAAATCAATACGAATTTATTTGCAAAACTAATTTCAAATTAAATAAATTACAAAAAATTGTGACAGAAGTATTCATGGTAGCAGCTGTGTAGCTAAGTAATTTTTTAAAACCCATTCAGTTTTAGAACATGGAAACATAAATAAACTGCACAATGTAACAGTGTGTTTTTAAACTCATTCAAACTTTTTAGTATATACTACATGGAAACACAAGGAAAGCAAACTATTACGAGAGCCTTTAGTTTTTTTTTTTTCTTTTCTTTTTTTTTCATTCTCAGCAAGAAGGTCCTGGGTTCAAGCCCTGTGGTTGGCGAGGGTGTTTCTGTGTGGAGGTTGCATGTTACTCATTTGAATTGCTTGAGTTTCCTCTGGGTGCTCTGGCTTCCTCACACACTCCAAAGACATAACATTAGGCTAACTGACTAATCCAAATTGCCCCTAGGTTTAAACGTGAGTGTGAATGGAGGTTTATACCAGTGAACAGGTTCTGCATGGAGGCTTATAACCCTCTCAGGTAAAAACATTGCAGCTAAAACCATGAATGAGAGGAAATACTAAAACAATTATTCCCCTCAGGTTTGGTGGATATCACTGAATAGAACTATATATGTATCAGTGATATCCAATTCACCTTCAGCAAATAATTATTTTGATATTTAGGAGATAAAAAGGGCATTTGTCAGAGAGATAACCCACTGTATCCATTTGCAAATAGCTTTAGTATGCAGTGTAACATACAGTTCACCGCGTTTCATACAACCCAGGAATAGTGCTAAGCAGTTGGGGGTCCTATATCTTGCTCATGGACCCTGCAGTGCTCCTTGAAGGGCAGTAGTGGCTTAGTGGTTAAGGTGATGGGTTACTGATCCGAAGGTTAGCGGTTCAATCCTCACTATCACCACTGTTGGGCTCTTGAGCAAGGCCCTTAACGCTCAGTTGTATAAAAATGATAATTTTAAGTCGCTCTGGATAAGAGCGTCTGCCAAATGCTGTAAATGTAAATGTCCTTGGATGCCATTGCTGTATAAGTCAGCATTAAGGCTTTAGAGAACAGGTTTTGTCCTGGAGAACTGGTTCTGCAAGGGGCTTGAAACGCTTTCATGTAAAAACGTACGATGTAATGAAATCAACAAAAGTGGCCCAAAGCATCATGGTTGTGGGCTGGGATGCATTAGGATGACAGTTGTGAAGTATGTGGTTGCATTTTGTTTAGAGGCTGGAGTTTATTTCTAGAAGTGGCAATGTACTGAATGTGTTTTATTTTCTTTTTTCTAGTTCGACACAGTTTTAATCAAACAAATTGGGGCAGCCATAGCCTAATGGTTAGAGAAGCGGCTTTGGGACCGAAAGGTCGCTGGTTCGATTCCTGAACCAGCTGGGAAAATGTGTGGCAGTGTGGCAGTGGGGGAGTGAGCTGCACCTTTCCTTCTTCCACCTTCATGGCTGAAGTGCCCTTGAGCAAGACACCTAACCCCCAACTGCTCCAAATGTGGGTGTGCTCACTTTGGATGGGTTAAATGCAGAGGCAATAATTTCCCTTGCGTGATTAATACATTAAATTAAAAAAATTAAAATAAAAAAAGAAATGCGAGCAAATCTGGGAATTAGTTATCAAGGGTTTTCTTTTGGAAAGTCGAAGTGAGGGTGTGATCGAGTGTTAGCTGTAGATGGATTGGAATCAGGCGAAAGCAGCAGGGAAGCTGGTAAACTGAGAGAGAGCAGAGCTACTGTATGACCTCGCATAGAGCTGTGTGTGATTATTTTTGGTTTGTGTTTAAGCCGTGTGTGTGTGTGTCTAAGTGAGCCTGCAGAAAAATAAAGTTTGAAGTAAGTGACTGCATGTGAGTTGAGTTATCAGGTCTGTCCACACTTCTTCAGTCCCCTGAACCCCTGAATGATTCCCGGGAAGCTCAGTGAATTCAGTAATAAAACTGCACTGATCTGAATACGAGCTGTGTGATTTTGTTTAACAGTCATAAAAACATTTGAAAAGTTGCTGTCTATTGTAACAACTTTTTGCGCTTAAAAAGTTCCTTTGGGATGCAAGATCGCTACGTTTTATTAACAAAGCATGTCTCATGTTGACTTTGTTTAAAGCAATTAAACCATGAGGCAGATCCAGACCACCTTCTGCATAGTTTCATAACGTGATAGATAGAAGCCCAGATGAGATAAGAGCATGGTCAAGGTGGTGGCACAATTTCAGACAAGCTCAAGTGGATGAAAAAATAAAACTCCCTCACCCACTCATTTGCTGAACCACTTAATCTTGCTAAGGTCACAGGGAAGCCAACAGGTGGGGTACACCCTGAACAGCTCGCCCGAGCATTGTAGGGCAACACACACACAACCATTCACACTCCCGTCTACACTGAGGGGCTATTTGGAACAGCCAATTAACCTAATGTGCACGTCTATGGACTGGGAGGATTATGGGAGGAGTACCTTGAGGAAACCCATGCAAACACTGAGAGAACATGCAAACTCCATACAAAAACACTCAAGCCCAAGACTCGAACTCAGGACCTTCTTGCTGTGAGGCAGATGTGCTAACCACTATGCTATGGTGCTACCCTGTTACACAAATTTGGATTATTAGCACATTGCAGAAGCTGCTTTAATTATTATTATTATTTTTTGACCACCCTATTACATAGAAGACCAACAAAAAGCTGGGAGAACTTATCAACCAGTAATTATATTTCTTCTTGGGAAATTGTCATAGATGCTGTATAATCTTTTACTTCCAGGCATTACAAATGACATTTATACTATTTTTTAGGAATGCTCTTGTGACTCCCATGTCATAAAAAGGTTTCTGTTTCCTATATAGGACTGGATATACAACACTGCCAGTAACTACAGTTGAGCCATACCAGTTACTATACTGATACAGGGGAGACATAAAATAAACTACACTATTCTGTTTTCTCCTATGAAGGAGCAGTCAGACCAAACATGAATAAAATTCACCTGGCGGGAAAAATTAATACACAGAGAAGACATGCCATATGAAAAACATTTTTTTGTCTGGTAGCAGTTACTTTGGCTTTGTGCAAACTTTATCTATGGAAACTTTGAGCTGTGACATCATGAAACTTGGTTTTGTGAACCAGTAAAAAACATAGTACAACAAGTAGTTTCCATATCTCTCAGTAATAAATAGTGTGAAGTTAAAATGTGGTGCATGTTGTGCACTTTTTGAACTTATCAGTGATTAAAATGTTAAAAATATTTCAGAATTTTCTTTTTAGGCTATATGGTGTATCTATTAAGGCAGACAAGCTTTCTTTTCCTGTTAATATCAGTTCTTATAGTATAAAGACTAGTTTTTTTATTGTATACTACAGGAGTGGTATGGTTGCGTAGTGGCAAGCATGTCTGCCTCACAGCAAGGAGGTTCCATTCTCAGGCTTGTACACTTCTGTGTGGGGGTTTTATGTGCTCCCCGTTCCTCGGGGTACTCTGTTTTCCTCCCACAGTCCAAAGACATGCACGTAAGGCTAATTAGCTGTTCCAAATTGCCCCTAGGTGTAAGTGTGAATGGTTGTGTGTGTTGCCCTGCAATGGATTAGCGAGCTGTTCAGGGTGTACCCCCCATTCTCCCAGTGTCGGCTGAGATAGGCTCCAGCCTTCCTGCGACCTTAGTAGGATTAAGCAGTTTTGGCAAATGAGTGAGAGCGTATGCTACATTAGTATATACTACAAGGGAACGGCATAATCTGATTGGTCAAAATGACGGAAATACAGTATATCTTATATTTTAGTTTGTTTCTGTGTAGCATGAAGAGATGCCTTTACTCAGGAGTTTACCTGAGTCCATCATGATTAGAAAATGGGAGAAATAAACCATAAAAAGCTATACCAATACTTTATCCTTTATCATTTATACTGTAAGCACGGAACTGTCTTGTCAACCTACACACAATGTTTAATTCCTTTTACTCTTTCTCTGTCTGTGATACATAACTTGCTTGCTGTGGGCACATTCTGGAGTATATGGAAGTATATGTGAAATATGATGTTAACAACCCAAATGCATTATTTCCACTTGTGTTGTCCTGTAGCTCCTGTTTAAGTATGACTTGGTGAAATATGACATGGCAAAAGATGAACCTGTGCGAGATGAGCAGGGTTTCTGTCAGCGAGTTAATAAAGGTGAGACAATGCAATCTTCCAATATCTACCCACAGTGACTCTGGAACTGAAAATAGGCTCATGAGAGTCAAAGGGGGTTCCAGAAACTGGAAATTTACATCAACATAATTCACAAATAGTGCTTGAATTCTTCTCCCGAAACCTTTGTGTTGATTAATTTGATTTATTTTGACCTGATATGACTATGATATACGTTGTCACCAAAACCAATTCCAGGCAGGCAAATGCCAGACAGGCATTCATACAAGGTCCCTCCGCCATGCATCATGGAAAATGTATAAAATAGGTCCTATATTGGTACTGGTTTTAATTACCCATGTGCTTGTTTTATGATAGGTAAGTCCATAATTCCTTTCTTATCAGTTTTCCATAGTAACAGCATGTCTATCGGCACTCATTTCAAAGTTCCTAGTGTTCAAAATCCTGTGACCTGGATTCTGACCTTGAATATGGTGTTCTGTTTTTCTTTCATTGCATATATGGGTCTATGTCACTTTCCCACTTACTCACTCATTTGCCAAACTGCTTAATCCCACTAGGGTCGCAGGGAGGCTGGTGCCTATCTCAGCTGACACTGGGCGAAGGCAGGGTACACCCTGAACAGCTCACAAGGCCATTGCAGGACAACACGCACACAATCATTCGCACTCACATCCACACCAAGGAGCAATTTGGAACAGCCCGTTATACTAATGTGCATGTCTTTGGTTTGTGGGAGGAAACCAGAGTAGCCAGAGGAAACCCATGCAAACACTAGGAGAACATGCAAACACCATATAAAAATACCTGAGTCCAGGAATCAAACCCAGGATCTTCTTGCTGTGAGTCTAACCACGCTACCGTCTAAGCACGCCACCGTGCTTCCCTGTGTCACTTTGTATCAGAGATATAAGCAAAATAACATGGGAAATGCCTATTGCCAAAACTTTATGACCTTGCTCTGACCTTGACCTTTGTCGCAGACTTTCCAAAACCAAATCATCTCTGGGACTCTGGTAGGGAAAGGTCTATGCCAAGTTTGCTAAAAAAAAGTCTGTGCACAGGTATTGTCATTATTTTGTTAACAGACAAACAGACTCAAAAACACTGGTGATTACAAACCTTTGCTAAAACTTTGCTTTAGTTTAGGAGTGTCCAATCTTATCCACAAAGGGCTGGTGTAGGTGCAGGTTTTCATTCCAACCAAGCAGGAACCACACCTTCCACATGTTTTAAATCTATTAAGCTTCACTTTCTGTAAACTGTCAGGTGTGGCTCCTGCTTGGTTGGAATGAAAACCTGCACCCACACCGGCCCTTTGTTGGTAAGATTGGACACCATTGCTTTAGGTGAAGGTAAAAAGCAGGCTGAACACAGAGGAGTACACATGACAACTAAACCCCAAAACAAATGATCTCTCCCAGCTGCAGTTTTTGAAATCTACTGCAGTTCTTCGACATCGTTGATGAAAAAAAATCAAACATACTCCTATACCTTATGATAATTTTTGATGATTTATATGTTAGAGATGCCTAATTAACATTTTTAGCTATTTCTGAGTTTATTATACTGGGGCCATATCAGTACTGGATCAGATTCAACATATTTTTCTAATCTCACACGTATATAGATTTACACCACTGGATTTATGAGATGTTGATTGGCCAATACTAAGATCACTGATGCACAGTAGAGCTACAGTATCATTTCAACAATAGAAAGATGGGATTGGATCATTACCAAACCGAGCCTGGTTTACTTGTTCACAGGTGAGATGGGTTTGCTGTTGTCCAAAATCAATTCCCAAAGTCCATTCTTTGGCTATGCTGGGAGCAAACGGTTAACTGAGAAAAAGCTGATGAGGGATGTGTTTAAGAAAGGAGACGTCTATTTCAACACGGGTGACCTGATGGTCGAGGACCAGGACAATTTCATCAGCTTTAAGGACCGAGTAGGCGACACTTTCAGGTATGTCCCAAGAGTCAGCCTGTTGCAAAAGTTTCTGGTTTTGCATATTCATGGCTTGCGTCTCTAATCAATGTTGGCTCACTGGTTCTGCAGGTCATTAATCACTTTGCAAACAGTTGTATGAAAGCACAGCTGATAGCATGAATGATAAGTCACAGTGTTTCCCACAGGTGTGTGTCATACCTTGAGGTAAGAACGAGAGGGTGTGTGGTTAGTCGAATTGCCCTTTGGGTGTTATTATTTTATTCAGGTTACTAGTTAGGCAAATTTACAGAACACTTTGTATGGAAAGAGTAGTTTGCTGGTCTGTTCTCTCCGTCCTTCACTCGTCCTCTCAGTTCAGTCCATTTAGTTCAGTTCTCACTCTCTCTCTCTCTGTCTCTTCCTCTTCATCCCTCCCCCTTTCCCTGGACCCAAACTCGACCTTTGTAACCAAACACATGAGAAATACTTTAAATTGAGTAAAATACATACTCATAGCTTTCATCCCAATCCATGGTGGCGTAACCTATGGTTGATCTACACTTGTTGATCTTATACCAAGTTGTGTAACCCATGACTGATCCTTGTGTGTTATTTGCAGATGGAAGGGTGAAAACATGGCCACCACTGAGGTTGCAGAGGTTCTTGGACTGCTGGACTTTATTCAGGAAGTCAATGTGTACGGAGTAGAGGTTCCAGGTACTAAAACGTGGCTTTTTCTTAACATTCATAATTTTTATTCAGAGAGAGAGAGAGTTGCTAGATCTCACAGTTCTCGCTACAGGGATTGTTGTTGTGAATAGAGCAAACAGAGCTTAACTCTCGTCTATGTCTGGAAATAGGATTTCTTTCCAAGTCAATTAAAATATTTTGGTGTAAAGTGGCCAAGCTGAGAGATTTAAGCTTAGACGTTGATTCATCTCAGATGGTGGCGGTATGCTGCCACCAAGAGGCTGGCTTGTGAGAACATCCTGGCTTCAGACATTTGAATGAAACTCATTCTCATTCAAATGCTAAAATCCTGCAGTATTATGATAAACTAGAGAGCATAAAACCCTTGGCGTCGTCTATCGGTTCTGTAAGTTATCTTAAATGCGCATTAAAACACTACAATAGATTTATTTTTAAATTTTGTAAAATAAAAAGATTTTAAATCTATGATCCTCTTGTAGAGCTAGTAAAATAAACTATGTTTTTTAACAAGAGAATAATGTACCATTTGTGAAATTGTGTGTGTAGGATGTCCTGTGTAATGGACAGACCACTTAACTGTGCTCCCTTCAGAGGATAAGCTCCATGCCCCTCTGTCTCTTTGTCATGATGTCCCACCAGTGTCACATGACCTACATACTTTGTGGAGACGTCACAGAAAGGGGAGCTCATATCATTCTGATTTACCGAACTGCTTAATCATACTTCTAGGGTCATGGGTCTTCTAGGATCTCCGCCAACACTGGGCGAAGGCGAGTAATGCTGCGCGGGTGGAATGTCTTAGGGTGGAAACACGCTCTAGCTTTAACCTGGCGACTTCTCTTTCATTCTTAAGGGATTTTTTTTGTATATATGAGAGGGGTGCTTGTATACAAATATAAAAAAATTCTTAGGAATAAAGGAGAAATCGTCAGGTTAAAACTTGAGTGTGTTTCCACCGTGGGACCTTCCACATGAAGAGCTTTACACAATACTTCTAGTTTACTACACATGACACGCATGGCTATGTATTTACAATAGAATCAACAACAACATATTTACTACCTTATGTAATTATTATTCTCTACACATTTATTTTATATTTTATAAACTACCAGAAATGTAATTTAAGCAGAGATACTGTAATACCTATAATGTCTAAGATTGTTAAGTAGGGTACTGTAGGGTAACATGTTTTAACTAACACCAGGTTTTTCCATGCATATTGTTGATACATATGATGCTTCTCCATTGCTCAGGATATAAAACTATTAATAAACAGGATATAAATATATATGAGTTCATGATAAGAGTAATACTGTTATTAGGAATAGTAATACTGGGTTCATCTTAAACAAATGAAGGAAAAAATGTTCTGTCGCAGGACATGAAGGTCGAGCTGGCATGGCGTCACTGATCATTAGTCCTGACTGTGTGTTTGATGGAAAGAAGTTGTTTGAGAATGTCATGACTCATCTGCCAGTTTATGCTCGGCCTCTCTTCATCCGAATACAGGTAAGATGAAGCACTTAGTGGATATTTTTGGTTTCAGCTTAAACACTGAACAACATAATGCCATACATACAGAGCATTTATATTTTATATATTTCTGTATAAGGAATGTGTAATTTATATGACTTTTTTATGACAAGACTGCACCCTGTTGTTGATAGCAGAATACAAGCAGGGCTTTTCA
>JBCNYH010000016.1:1548187-1559114 GCA_039654325.1 Tandanus tandanus
CTCTCTCTCTCTCTCTCTCTCTCTCTCTCTCTCTCTCTCTCTCTCTCTCTCTCTCTCTCTCTCTCTCTCTCATCTGCCAGTTAAAATAACCCAACCTGTCTGGTTTGGCTAAATAATTTTAAAGGGGGAATTAATGTTAATAAGTAAAATTTTTTTATTCATTTTCTGAACCGCTTGATCCTAATTAGGGTCGAGGGCAGAGTACACCCTGGACAGCTCGCCAGGCCATCGTAGGGCAGAAACACACTGACGGCAATGCAGCCTACTCTTTTTCAAAAGTCAGCAATGGTTGTTTCACATGCCTCTCACCACACACAGTGAGAGACATGGCTGGCCTTTGAAAACGCAGTTAGCTGCACTGGGGGGACAGCAGTGACAACCCGGAGATAGTGGGGCTTGAACCCCTGACCTTCGGATCAGTAATCCAGCACCCTACCACCGGGCCACCACTGCTCCATTAAATTTGTTTTAGATAAATGAATTATTTACTTCATTACTCAAGCACTTTTTAGTTTTAGTTTGCTCAATGAGGTTATTGCCATAGCCAGTACTGCAGATGAATATAACCAGATCTAAATCTAATAACACCGATTCACCGAATGCGAAGTGTATGTCACTGAATAGAGCCCATGTGAGCGGGTGCTTAAGAGCTATGTCACTACACAGCTCTTAAGCACCCACTCACGTGGGCTCTATTCAGTGACATCCACCTCGCATTCAGTGTATACTACATGGAAAGATAAAGAACAGCAAACTAGAACAAGATTACTGTGTGTCATGTGTCTTGGATTTGAATTGTTCAGGGTCGGTTAAACATTCATTTTAATTCATAAGTACAGTTTAAAATTGATGTTCTGAAATGTATACTTCACCAGAAGGGTTTATTTGATTGCATTGTTTGTAGACACTGCCATCTAGTGGCAGAAAACAATGTTTTGAGCAATTTTGTGTGCCACTGTGATAATAGCAAAAATTTCAGCATTTGATATTTTTTTTTAATTCATGGTTCATTTTCTGAACAGCTTAATCCTAATTAGGGTCACAGGGAGGCTGGCGCCCAGCTCAGCCGTCTCTGGGTGAGGGCAGAGTACACCCTGGACAGCTTGCCAGCCCATCACAGGGCTTAAATTTTTTATTTTTTAAAAGTTTATTTATTATTTTAATTGTTATTAGTTATTAGTAAAAACTGCTTACCAGACAATCTTAATAAACTTTCATCTTGGGTGTGTAGACTCATGTGTGCATACAGCAGACAGCGCTGGACCTGACTGGGAAGGGGTTTGAGGTGCATATTGTAGCAGACGCAACGTCATCCAGAAGCATGATGGACAGAATGTTTGCTCTAGAGGTAATGTGAATATTGATACGATATATAACATAAACAAGCATGCAAATTTATTCCACGTTGATATTTTTGTTCCAGTTTGATGAAGCATGATTCCATAATTTTTCCCCTCAACATTAAATCAGTTGTTTATATATATTATAAAGTATTTATACTTAATCTGGAAAGAAATATAACACTAATATAAATATTTAGGCACTGCTTGAAATGTTTCAGAAACAGCCATAATATAACTTACTGTCTTTTCAATGGGTTTCGAAAACTTATTTCTCCTCATGAAGAAAAAACATCGATTAAACAAGAACATTTTCTGCGAAGTGCGAGTGCACTCAACGCCGATGATGGAATATTTTTCCCGCCATCTTCTTCATTTGTTGGTTGGCTGTGTGGACACGCGAACACGGACGCGACTACAAAATCAAGCTCATGGCTTTATGACATTTGTGTGGAGTCATAAGTGCGGAGCTTCGTCATTAAAATTAATGATGTACATTAATGAAATAATTTGAGGTATTTTTAAGCAGAATATTCAGCTGAACAAAAAAATTTTTTCTTTAATTTATGTGCCTTATCTTTGATATATTTATTTGCTACAATGCACGGGGGCAGCCAAGGCCTAATAATTGGAGAAGCATGTTTGGAACCTAAAGGTCGCTGGTACGATTCCCGAACCAGCAGGGAAAATGTGTGGCGGCAGTGGAGAAGTGAGCTGCACCTTCCCTTTCTCCACCTTCATGGCTGAGGTGCCCTTCAGCAAGGCACCGAACCCCCAACTGCTCTCCAAGCACTCCAGTGTGTGGCAGCCTACTGCTCCGAGTGTATGTGTGCTCACTGTTTATGTGTGTGTGTGTGTGTGTGTGTGTGTGTGTGTGTGGGTGTGCTCACGTTGGATGGGTTCAATGCAGAGGCAATAATTTCCCTTATGGGATTAATACAGTATATTAAAAAAAAACAAAAAAAAAAGCTACATGAGCAAATGTGGAAAGTCCATAATTTTTGCCAGGAGTTTTATTTGATGGGAATATTGATAACTGTTCGATGTTAAAGACTAACAAAGTCCTTAAAGACACATTCCCATTAATTACCTTGCTGGCCTTTTAAGAAAGGAAGTGTGTTCGTCTGTTTGGTCTGGAAGAAGATCACGTATGAAGTCTCCAAGTTGTAAGGTGTCAGAGATGATTTTGGCTGCTTCCTGACTTGGAAACAGTACAGGCAGCAATCATTTTTGCAGTGCTTACAATTTTCTGTGGCCTGATTCTGTCCTGATGGGTGGCTGAGCCAGACTAGACAGTGATGGATATACAAAGGATAGACTGAGCAGCGGCTGCAGAACTGAATTCACAGCTCCCACAGACTTCAAGGAATCTCTGGTTAACACTCTCACTCTCACTCAAAACAATTACTATACAGCACGGCTATAAGATATGAGTTATGCAGACTTATAGCTCTGAGATGACATCAGTGCAAAGCATTGGTGGCGATGTTAGCAGGAAAGTTGAAGCTTTGGAGGCTGATCTGTTTGAACAGAAGGTACGGATAAGGAGTTGAGAGAGCTGGGTAGACTTAAAGATTAAAGCACTACTTCCTATTAGCAGGCAGTCGAACGGCATTATGGATAATGCAGTAGTTTAACCTAAGAATGCTATTATGAAATAAATTTTGAATGTCATTATAGATCAAAAGTTAATTAGAAAGATAATGTGCAAGTCGTCAGGGTGGATTTTTTTCCCTTTATTAGACAAAGAGCATTGAATGATGTGAATGTGGGAAGCTTTAGCATCTTATCATGTCAGTATGCGCAGTATTTGAGGCTGTAGGCTTCACAGTTTATAATCTAATCGCTGAGTCTGCTCCAAGATATGTAATCATGACAGAAATATTACTTTCACCATGGATGAGAAACATCTCAAGCCCTCCGGTTCTTGTATAAATATGGTTCTACCCTGCAAGCAGTTGGCAGGACATTGGTTTATGTCCCATCCTGTAAAGTTTTCTGAGTGGACTTTACTATTTATTGGAACTTGTGCATCTTGGCTGACATCATAAATCTTTTGAGCTGCTGAGTTAGGGTTTGTCTTTCAAAAAAGCATTCTGTAAAATAAATATTTTATAATATACCGTATTTGGTTCCAGGTTGGCGCTTGTGAGGTTGGCAGTGATCAATACTCGAGGTTCTTGCCAGGGATTTTGGCTAATTCTGAGTTTTATCACCGTAATGAATGTGAGCGTTGCTGGGCTCAGCTGATGTAATTTCTCAGCAATAGAAATACACCCTTCTTGGGATAGTTACTAATTTTTTGTTGTTTTTTTGGCTAATAGGTGTACGTTATAGAGTTCTGATATTTTTCATGTGATAAAGTGTTCGTGGTATTTTAAATAGATTTTCTCTATGTGGAGCAATATTGATTTTAACCTCTTGCTGAATTTCATTTTTATGAAATATAAATGACTGTGTTATGACTAGAAAATAATAAAAAAACAACAACTTTATACTATATTTTCAGTGCTTACAGTGTGTTTATTTAAATTAAAGCCATTGTTGCCTGAAGTATTGTTGTCTGTCTCTCAGCGGCTCGCACGTTCCGGCATCATCATCACCACCAGTGAGTCAGTTCTCCTGCAACTCGTGGCAGATAAAGAGCATCCGAAGTTCAAAGAGATCCAGAACATCATTAAGGCCAGTGCTCCTGAGTCAGGCCTGCTCTCTAAGGTCTGAGAAGTATGAGGCACGAAACCTATTTCCACTTTCAGCTTTGTTTAATGTTACAGAAATGCTTCAGCGGTGTTGGGTGTTTTGAATTTTAAGTTTTAAAGTTACCTCATAGAAGTGAAATTGTTCCAAACTGTAGGGGGTGGAGAGGGTGGGGGATTCCCCCCCCCCCCCCCCAGAATTTTCCACTTCCACTGTGCCGTGCAACAAAACTGGTTTGTCCCACATATTTCTTCTTTGTTTGACACAATGAGTTAAATGAACGAGCTGATTTAATGCAACTTTGCACTGTTGAACGTGAGGATTCACCGGAAGTGTGAATATACTGTAGCATAGCCACTCTGAAAACCATAACTGTCTGGAAGTGTCTTTACTTTAAAATATTTTAACCATTTTCTTTCAAAACATTAATAATACACAATTTACCAAAGCCTGTGAATTCCTTTACCTTCAAAATATTTTCATACATTTAAACGTGAATGAAAAGTGGGGTAACAGTTGAATAGTTCGGTACATAATAATCCAACACTATTATAAACAAGACCACGCAGAGAGCGCAAACCTCCACCAAGCTGAATAACGACCGAAAGTATATGGCACCCCCTGCTGGGCCTGCTGTGGTACCACACTTCCATAAAGATCATGCTACAGTGTTAAAGAATCCTTTTAAAAAAATTCATGGATCCAGAATTTGATCCGGATCATCAGCAAAATCAAATGGAGAGCTACTTGGGCCATACTGCACCGCTCCAAAAAAGTCCATTCATAACTTTTTGCATAAAGTTGCAAACAGAAAGAAAGCCTGATCATTCAGTCAGACAAACAACTCTGGCAAAAACATAACCTCCTTGGTGTAGGTAATAAATGTTCAGTAGAAGGTCAGACTAAAGAAACCTTGGTGACTGAACAGAAGGTCTAATTAGGAGAGTAATGAGCCGCGCTGGATCCTGTGCTGCTTTATTGTCTGTACTGAATTATGACCTTGTAAAATGTTTCTGTGACATTTTGCTTGAATAGGGCTATGAATAAAGTGGTCAAAATGTATGATCTGTGAATCTCTCCCACGCTGTAATTATTTAACATACTTTTTTTCACTCCTCAAAAAAACATTGTTACCGAACTCTTCTATCTTTTACTTTAATTTACACTGAAGTCTGATTTCTCAGCATATCATGATGATATTGAGATCCTATAAGAGAAATATATGGGAGTGTTAGTATTGAAAGGAGACTAGCTCTCATTAGAATATGTTACAAGTCATTAATCAACATCTTTATAAAAATATGAATATTCATTTGGTAGGAATGGCACTTAATTATTTACGATATTACAAGAAGGCTATGGGAATAAGGTGGTGTGAGGTGTTGTGTTAGTTCTTATGTTTGTTCTTTATTTAATTGGTTGTAGGAAGTAACTCTATATCATGGGCTATATTTATTTTAAATGTGTTTAATTTTTCTTTTTTTAGCCTTTAATTTTGTTATTATTGCTGGTCTCTGGGGTGTATTTGAAACAGTATGTTGTTGTTTTCTTTTTTTTAACCCAATTTTATGTCTACTGATTGAAGTTCTTATAAAATGCACTGGCACTGCATCGCTTGTTTGTGTGTGTGTGCCTGGATACACCTAAGCTAACACTGCACCCCCCCCCTTTTATTTTTTATTTTTTTGCTCATTTCAATCCTGTATCCTTTAGACAAAAAGACATGCACCGATATACATTCTGTAAGTTGTGGGAAGATCGTGTGTACGGCCTTTTTTTTTTTTTTTAAGGTATCAACATATCTGAGGTTTTCAGCAGATTTTCATGCTGCGTAAGTGAAAACAAGTAAAACATAGCAAGATCTACTGATTAGATTTTTTAACATATATACTGCAGAGCTATGATTTATTGCATACATAATGTTTTTGGTTATCTGAGCAAACAGTTGTAGTATAAAAAAATGATGCTTTGTAACAGAGTGTCGAGTCTGTGCTTTATTGTTTATTTTAATATAAAATGCAAATAATTGGCAAATCGAGGAAGGGCGTTTCAATGCTTGTTGTCAATAAACAGGCTAGAAAAGGATATTTCTTGCTTTTTTTTCCCTGCTTGGAAATGTCATGTAGTACATTATTACCACCACATGTGGTAATGTGCAGATGAATTATAATATAAATGATTGATGAATAAGTCACACACTGTGACTGGCTCAGTAAAGGCTTGTGTTTTGAATTCCCGATTCAGTTGAAATCATTTCCATCAAAATCCATTAATATATATATATTTTAAACGATCTTCAGCATTTCCCTGTATTTGATAAATAAGACCTTGTTTAGTTTAAATCAAATACTTTATCTGTGCTGTAGGTAATATTGAACTGTCTATATTTCTTCTTCTTATTATTATTATTATTTTGCAAAAGTCATGAATCTTAAGCGTATCCAGACCCCATCTAAGAATGCATTTGTAAACCAGCCTTCAGAAGATGTTTGTGTATCAGTGTGTGAGAAGGATCAATGTATACAGTGCCTATTTATTAAAAGGTCTGAACTGATTGTACTTCTCGCAGGTAGCCTACTCGATGTGATGAATAATACTTGTGCACTTTGTTTGCATTACTGTATAAGAGCACATTTTTGTAATGGCTAACGTAAAGTATGTAATAAATGTTTATATTCTCTGTATTAAGTCTCATAAATGCTGGTTTTGTTTTATACAGTACTGTAAGGATACTTAAAAGTAAGGATAAAAATACAGTAAGTAGCTGTAAAGAGAAATGAAAGATATGATAACATGATAGTGGAGCAGTATGAGACTTGAGAGCCATTGAAAACTCATTGGAGATTATGTGTATTGTGACTGCGCTTTATCATTTATTATCTGCTCTGTGAGAACTTGCACAACTCAGGTACTACTAAGCCATGAAAACGTAACTGACAAAAGGCACTGGGAAAGGATTTACAGTGAACTTCAATTGAAAAGACATCAATTGCTTGTAGCATTACTGCAGGATGAACAGCAGGTAATTATTTACAGGATAAATAAGGTCTCTAATCCTTTCTATAACAATTCATATAGGACAAAATACATTTACTTTTATTCATTTGGCAAACATTTCAATTTAAAATGAGGCACGATGCAATCCAACCATACATATATTTTTATAGTGTAGAATCTAAAAGACGTTATATGGTATCAAACTTAAGTATTATATTAAACACCAAGCTACATATTAATGAAAACAACAAAACAATCCGAGGATTTTTGTGAAACTGCTTCAAAACAATTTGCACTTGCTGATCATGTGAATACGAACACTGTAGGTGTGGCCTAATATTCTAATTGCCACATTTGACTGACAGCTCTCTGTTCATTATATCAAGGAATAGAAAAATAAATCATTAAAAAAAGCAATGTTTATTTAATTAGATCACACTTTTTTCTATTTTTATTGTTTTTAATATTTCATAGGGCTGCACGGTTGGTGTGGTGGTTAGCAAGTCCGCCTCACAGAAAAAAGGTCCTGGGTTCGAGTCCAGGCTCGGGTGTTTCTTTGTGGAGGTTACATTTTATTTGCCAGCTGAAATGCTGAGACATTGGATCAGAAAAAGATGTCTAAATGAGATTTTTTTACTTAAATTTTATTAGTGAACTACAAGTCTAAATCATTGATATTTTTTTTGTATAAACATCTGGAATTCTATTTGACCAAAACCTAAACCTCACCCATTTTATGTGATCTGTGAATTATTAATATTAGTAGTAGTAGTATTTTATTATTATTATTATTATTAGTAGTAGTAGTATTTTATTATTATTAGTAGTAGTAGTAGTAGTAGTAGTAGTAGTAGTATTTTATTTTTATTATTATTATTATTATTATTATTATTAGTAGTAGTAGTAGTAGTAGTAGTAGTAGTAGTAGTAGTGCTGATGATAATAATAATTGGGTTAAATGTAATCTGTTTTTTCCATTTTATTATTTTTATAATACAATTCCTTATCAAAGCAGACATTATCATTAGTAAGTAACTTACTTTAATAAATGTATGTACAGTGGCTCTGATTTGCTGGACACTTGGTGGCGCTATTATTCCTTACAGTGTCACAGCTACTGTATATTGAGTTTCTTTCTTAGGCCCTGAAGTCTTTTGTAAGCTCATTCAATGTTTAAACAACACAATAGCAAATCCACAAATAGACCTTACAGTAATCACCATCATAATAGAAATAAAATAAACAGGGATAGCTTGTGCTTCCAAACAGAAAGTCTTCCTAATCTTACTGCTGAACCATGGGGTAAATTAAAAGGCTGTCTTCTTGCTTTCCTTTTACAAATCAGTCTTTTTTCTGTGTCACCACAATTGGCACAGTAATAACAATCACAATTATGCAAACTGACAGAAGGACTGAAGTCAGTATTTTGCAAATTTTATTCCTTTTATGTTCTGCTTCCTTCTTTTTCAGCAGGGAGTCAAATCCCGGGGTGTAGAGATCCTCCAGCCAAAAATTCAATTTCCTAGGGTCTTCCTATGATAAAAGAGAAATCATCAGGAGTGGGCATGTTCAAACGAAATGCAATGTCTTCAACACTAAACACAACTATTACACAGAACGTGTTTTAATTCTAAACAGGTGAATCAATTCTGTTTCTCCACCCATGCATACCATTTATCTGTCAGAGTAAAGGGAGGTCAATCCAAACAATTGCATATGTTCAATGGCCTAAAGTTTGGAGATGTGATGGGGTAATGCTACCTACTGAACAACCATGTCACTCTGTATCCTAAATTATTACTTCCATACAATAACTAGCAGCAGTACCCACTTTGCTAGGTTTCGCTTTCACATGTAGGCATCTCACAGCAATCTTTAGTCACCCGAAGGCTTTATGGTAACATGCTGAAGGCCACATTAAATGAGGGCAATGTATGCAAGTTCTTACAGCAAATATACAATATACAAAAAAGCCTTTGTATAGAGTCTTTGTTTTTTTGTTTATAAACACCTGCGTTTTACTTTATTGAGCGCAATGCTCTATATATGGCTGAGGCTTGTTAGCAGAAACTATCAAGAAAGTTAAAGGTTAGCAGAACGGGTGAAATGCCAACGTGTTCTGATAGCTGTATGTCGGCAATATGGCAAAGCTGATACGAGCGTTGTCTCTTTAGCAATGTGCAGGAAAAACTTGCAATTTACACATATATGGGTAAGGCTCATGAAAACCACCCCACCCAGTTTCATAATTTGAAAAATGATATTTTGCTAACTGGAATTCAATACTTTTTAAGTAGAAAGTAGAAGTGTTGAGGATCCATGTTCAAAAAACCATGTCATCCAATGACCAATAGTTTTGTCAGAAGTGATTTTTGATCCTGTCATTTACGTTATTGACTGACTTAACCTTGTTTAAAGCAGCCCAATCAGAAATAAATGGACAGTTTAGTATGTTTAAACCTGTTTTCCACTAAGATAACATTCCTAAGGTTAACCTGGTATAAATACAAGCTGCCAGAACCTAATTTTGTTCATGTGTGAGACCTCAGAAGCAGCGCAAATGACATGCTTAAACCGTATGCTGCTAACCTCGTGGGATGATTGCTCACCAGCATGAACCATATTCCCAGAGCCTTATTTTGGCTTGCTCTCTTTAACATGACACTATTTTCAATTTAGATTGAGTCTAAGAGCATTGTATTATGCCAATTTCTGTGACTCCGTGCAAGAACCAGATAACCCACTTGACCATTAAAAGTGAGTCCGGTGCACTATTGTAGACCTTAGGCAACATAGTACAATCTTTAAAATTGTTAGAACAGTATTAGTTCATTCAAAGAACAATAGATGTCATAAGCAGTTCAAAGCATAATGATACTTGTCAATTTCCTTGCAAGGAGCAGATAACCCACAATTTCAAGAAATCCGAGGTGTCTCAGAAGGGGGATTGATCAGTCTGGCAGCGTGCCAAATAGTGATGAGGCAATTGTCTCAGAGGGTCCCGAATCAGAACTTGACCAAACATCATCTGATAGTGAGGAAAATGAAGGCTAAATGCTCACTGTAGTGTATTAAATTGATATCTGTATGCAATTCCAACAAGAGTTTTTTCATAAAAAATAATTTTTACATCTGAACTACTTGTTTGAAAATTGTAATGTTGGTTGTCTGGTTCATGCACGGAGATCATTTCCCTGTTTCTGAGGTCATTATAGATTTGCTATGAAAATCCCAGATTGGGACAAATTTTATTTTACATAAATTTTGTTCATCTCAATGAAAGATTACATTTCTCAAGCTTTGTAAATTTTTTTAAAATAAAATTTAATTATAGAAAAACAAAAACTCATCTTGTGTTTTCTCAAAATGAACATTTTGTGGGTTGTCTGGTTCTTGCATGGTGCCACAGATTTCGAAATGGATTATAGCATGTTAATAGTGTAAATGACACAATATCATGGAGTAGTTTTCATGAGCCCTACCCAAACTACAAACCTTCGTAAACTGTGTGCTTCGTAGCAGAAAACAGATATACACGTTAACTTCCTGAGATTAAACTGCACAAAAGGTATTTGTGTGTATGCATGTTGACACTTTGATTCTATTGCGGACAGACTGAGAACCACACACTGAATTTTATATATCCGCATTATATATGCATAGCTGGGAGATTTTTGTTTCGCTGAATCAGCTGCTTTGCCTTGAGATATTGATTAAAATTAGAATGTGAAAATGTGGCATGATTAAGTGTTTGCACTCAGACCTTTTCACATTATTATCTCTGAAACTCTTGGGTTAATATTCCGATAGTTATTATAAATCACATTATTCAATACTATAAATATTCTAGCTACTCAAACAAAATACACTGGAGAGAGAGAGAGAGAGAGAGA
>JBCNYH010000016.1:1559214-1582749 GCA_039654325.1 Tandanus tandanus
AGAGAGAGAGAGAGAGAGAGAGAGAGAGAGAGAGAGAGAGAGAGAGAGAGAGAGAGAATGTTATTCTGGATTCACAGATGGGTCCTTCAAGGTTGAATCTCAAGATACATATGAATGACAGGGACATTAATTCTGATAAATTAATATTCAAATACACTGATATTGTATGTTCCTGAATTGGTTGGGTGCCATGCTATTAAATGTAGTGACATTTACTCTCATGAAAATAACAGTGTGAATACTGACTATTATCTTGTATCTTGTTGGATGGTTGGAACCAATCCCAGCTGTCTCTGGACAAAAGGCAGGAGACACCTTAATAGCTCACCAGTCCATTGGAGGGCCAATACACATGCACAACCATTCACAGTCTCATTCACACCTAGGGGCAATCCAGAACAGCCAATTAGCCTAATGTGCATGTCTTTAGACTCTGGGAGAAAACTGGCACACCCAGAGGAGACTCGCACAAGCACAGGGAGAGTATGCAAACTCCACACATACAGTAAATGTCCTAGCCAACCAAAGGGCTCAAACCCAGGACTTTCTTGCTGTGAGGTGAGACTGCTAACCACTATACCACCTTGCTGCCAATCTCTTATTCAAAAATATTTTAGTGACAATACAAATAATACCACTCTGTACCTGGAGATAACTGGCTATGTTCCCATGAAGAGATTGTCTGTCATAGTCCTCAATGGTCCAGGATGGTTTAGATCTCTGCTTCTCTTCTATATCAACATTCCTATGGTCGACATAAATTGGATTTTGCTTGATCTTTGGTTTTAGTGTTAGAGGTGTGATGTGCTGTTCTAGCTCAATGTCTCTGAAGTCAGGGCTGCCGTCTGGTGTTGGTGGTCTTTCTGTCTTCTTTTTTCCTCGCCGCTCTTCCTGAGAAGGTTGAAGGCAATGAATATGTCAAACACCTTTTTGTATTCAATAGATGATGCTGATGATAATGATGGAAAGAAGGTGATAAATTTGATGAATAATATATGCACTGCTAGAACAGACGATCCCTCTAATAATATATAAATAGTCGCACTGTATATACGGATGATGAAAGCCAGCAGCAATATGTGTAGAGACTGACTGAAATTCCAGACTGAGGCTTGATTGTCATATTAACTTAATGTGAATAAAGTTTATACAGATTATGCTTTCATTAAATGCTGAAATATGGATATGACACCGCACCCTTAGATGTAAGCTTGGGTTTGTTCATTTCTATTCAGATGAGATACGGGAGATGAGATTGTGTAGAAATAGATTTCATATCATGCTAGTAAAAAAATACACATAAAAACACATTGCTCAGAGCCGGCTGAGATAGGCTCCAGCCACCTCGAGGCCCAGTAGGATTAAGCGGTTCAGCAAAACAATTAATGAAATTTTACATAAGTCTAATGTGCATAAGTAAAATTTATTTATTAATACTAGCCAAAAAAAAAAAAAAAAGAGCATTAAAGTATAAAGACAAATGAATAAATCAATAAATCAATAAATAATTCCTTTGGGGAAAAAGTCAAGGCAAGTAAAATTTAAAACGTAAAAAAATTAAAAATAAAATAAAGACAGGTAGAAAGATATATATATTTTTTTATTAAATAGAATAATAATATATAGGTACAAAGACCAAATGCCAAACAAGTTGAAAAATGCATATTTGGATATTTTGGACACAATCTTAATCTTAAATACTCTAAAAATATTTAAAAATGTCTATTTTTAAAATGACCTATGTGTTAAAAATATAATATAATCCACCTCGTACCACCTCGGTACAAACAAGCCTTTTGTTATGGTGGTGTTGCTAATGACAGGTCCCTACCTGCGAGTATACCCTGTTGTGCCACTGCCTCTCACTGGAAAGCGCTGCTCCTATCTGGAACATTCCATGGGTGGCTGGTAGCATCCCCACATCAAGTTGGAGGAATTTCTCTGGATGATTATTGTTGGGAAGAACAGTAATGTCCATGTTTATATCCCAACATGGACTTCTCTTGACTCGAACTCATTGCACTCATTATTTATAAATGAGGAAGCAGGTGTCAGTAGCAGGCATATGTAACTCTATCTAACCCATGGCATGGGTTTAAGGAAACCATGTGGGAGGAAAGAAAAAACTCACACCTATGAGCTGTTATATTCTATACCATAGCACAAATAGCACTTTAAGAACATTTTCTGCCTTTTCCCTTTATGATTAGCTGAATGTCCAGAAGAGACTTTGATTCTAATAGGGCATTATATCCTGCAATCATGCTAGTATCAGCAAAATGCACAGTATACAGTATCTTGCTATATACAATATTTAAGAATATTAGAATTTTTTAAAAATCAGTATGAATTCTAAGAAGTGGTGTAAGCAATTTACTTTTCATCTCTACTAATGTAAAATGAAAGGCAAGCCTTCCAAACTCTCCTGTTACACACGCACATATAAATATTTTCATTATCAGGTGGTTTTTACTTACATTTTCAAAGTTGCAATCTGCTAAAATCGGTTTGATAGTTTGCATTAAGGTAAAGTCTGTTAGGCTTTTACACTTATGCCCTGCTTTCCTTAGCGTGAAGCAACTAGGAGTTTTACTCCTCCAGTATGGACACTAGTCCATCGCAGGTTACCTTCCCAGTATTTTTACTGGTACCCATTTATACTGCTGGGTGGACAGAGGCACTCTTGTGGTTACGGCCTTGCCCATGTGTCTTAGTACAGTGGGGTCTAACGGGGATTCGAACCCATGATGACCTTCTCGATCATAAGCCCAGCACCCTAACCACTACACCACCTGCCCCACAAGTTTGCATTAGCTTGTTTGAAAAGGCTGCTAAAATCACAAAATCATGAGAATAGAACATGAATCCTCCAGTTCATATTAGGCAAGATAGCAGCAAAAATAACAGCATACAGATAATAAACTAACAAATCAGTTATAAAGTAGTGAACTTCTGAATAAAATAAAACTAGGCAGAAATACTGCCCTGCGATGGCCTGGCGAGCTGTCCAGGGTGTACTCTGCCCTCGCGAAGAGTTGGCTGAGATGGATGCCAGCCTCCCCGCGACCCTAATTAGGATTAAACGGTTTAGAAAATGAATGAATGAATGAATGAATAGGCACAAATACACATAATACAAGCTGATGTTCACATACATCAGGCTCATTTACATGAATGAATGGTACAACCCGCTGTTCATTTATGTGCAAATACTTCATTATTTACCGTTGCATACACATGAATCACGTGCAACTTTTCGCAGTAGAATGTTAGAATGTTAGTAGAATTTTTTTTTTTTTTCGCAAAGAACCTTATAATAACAATAAGGTGTTTTGATGTGCAGAGACATATATGATGTCTGCACGCATTTATTCAGTTTGAGTTTAATTTCCCTTTAAAAAATCAAATAAGGAAGTATTGGCTGGTTTTATTTAATTGGTTATCTAAGATCTTCTTGCTACATGTACTTACAGAGCATTTAGTTATACCCATCTACACACCAATATATAGTCTTGAATATCAACCTTGTTGTAGTCTTTGTAGAGCTTAAGTAGTAGTTACTATTACTATACTAGTATTGGTATTCGGTTACAATTAGAGGATATCATTCAGCTGCATAATCTGGTGCATTTTTATGTTTTAGGACATCTCTGTCTGCTGATTTCTGATCTAAGTTGTGTACTCTGAAGTGCCAAGGTCAGAGATTCTTACCACTAGAGGGCCTGGGTGATTTAGGTGACGTAGGTCAGAGTGTGACGTCATGAAAAGTCTGTCTAGATGTCGTATAAGACAGACAGGAAGGGAGAGAGGGGAAATTGTTTGGCAGCATGTTGTATTCAGACCAGCTGTTCTTCTCCATTATCACTACACTGACTGGGAGCTTTCAGCATTCAAGCATTCAGGCTGAATTGGCCCGCGTCAATTTGCCACTAGGCAAGGGTGCTTATGAATGTATAATTCAGAAAATTAATTAGGCTGATCCTAATTGCCCAATAAGCACTTGTGTGTTTAACTTTGAAAATAATAATAAAAAAAATGTTGATTATGATACCAGATTATTATAGACCTACAGGCTACAGACCTACAGGCTATCAGCAGTGACATACTCCCAGCTTTTCACACTCAATCTTAAAATGATCTTAAAATTATTATCCTTGTGTGTGTAAGGGTAAATTATTAGGTTCTGTAGTGCTGTAGCAAGTCACTACATAAGTCTCTCAGTCTATATCTCATCCCTTGAAAATGATAACCAGGTTCTCTGGAAGCATGCTTCACCTAGGGTCCCTGGGAAATCACTTCCGCTACAGTGACAACATGTTTCTGATCAGTGAAATCTTGGGAATCGGTGTCTATAAACACCATGTGGTATGTCTGGGAGTGTGATGAAAACAGTACTGAGTTTTCAACAGCTTCAAAAGGGAGAGAAAGCTAAATTTATTCTGGATCATACGCGGATGTTGTGAAACCTGAAGGCACACTGGCCTGCTATTTGATAACCAGCAATTGGCACAGTTAATATTCATCAAGGCTTTTTTTTTTTTTTTTTTTTTATATTAGATGTTAGTACCCCAGTGAAAAGTCACTGTACCCCTATAGTAGTTAACAATTATTCACCGACAGCTCAGCTAGGTGGATGTTTAATACATTTACATTTATGGAATTTGGCAGACTTATCAAGAGCGACTTACATTTTATCTACTTTATACAATTGAGCAGTTGATGATTAAGAGCCTTCCTCAAGGGCCCAACAATGACAGCTTGGCGGTAATGGGACTTGAACCTCTGACCTTCAGGTCAGAACCACTGAGCCACCACTGTCAATAAGCCTAAAGCAAATAATTGGTTAAGTATATATTCCACATGAACATAAGAAAAAACTGTAAAATGTGATTGTTGTGGTTTATTTTTAGAATTTTTTAAGTTTGAAAAAGGACGTGTGCTCTGTTATGAAATCTTATGAAACTTTTTCAAAGTTTGAAAAAAAAAGTGATTCTTTTTACCTTGAAAAACAAAAAGGCCATATTGTGAAGCTTTCTTTGTATTTTTGCGATAGAATTTTGTTGAATTTCTATGATTTCAGAATCGGTGACTGTGGCAAATTGTAGATTTTGTCTGCCATTTTGATTTAAGCATTATCTACTCTGGATAATGTCTTTTAACCCCCACACAGCAAGTGGATAATGCTTAAATCCAAATGGCTGACAAACATACACAGTTTGTCAAGGCCACATCATTGTCACACTAAACTCTGAATGAGTTTAAAAAGATGGTGTTACACATTACTTATGCTCTGCTCACGGAGCATGCGGAGCTCATCTGCTTCTGTCATAGTTAAAATATGTAAAAATAAACAAACAAACAAACAAAAAAAGCACTGACTCACTCATTCGCCAAGCCGCTTAATCCTGCCTGGGACACTGGGCGAAGGCAGGGTACACCCTGAACAGCTCACCAGACCACTGCAGGGCCAACACGCACACAATATTCAGTAATATGCACAAGCCTCATGTGCATGTCTTTGGACTGTAGGAGGAAACTGGAGAAAACCCAAACAAACATAGGGAGAACATGCAAACATCCACATGTGGTAACCACTATATCACCGTGCCGCCCAGAATTAATTTAGGCAAGTTATGAAAGGAAACTGGGAATAACTAGACCTGTGTTTTGTCAGCTGGTATCTGGTGGTTTGAAGCAGAAAGCATAGTTTTGTCAGGGGTTTGTGGAAATTTGAGACAAAATTATTAAATAGCTGGGGTTTCAGCACAGTTACAGTCTCAAGATGGTGAAAAAGTTCTTCTGAGGTGAACTCACTCACTCATTCACTCACTCATTTGTGACCTATCACAGCAAAGTGGGTATTAAATCACAAATTATTATTCATTCATTCATTTTCTGAACCGATTGATCCCAATTAGGGTCGCGGGGAGGCTGGCACGAATGACAGCAATTCTTTTACATGCATCTCAACACAGACAGTAAGAGACATGGCTGGCCTTTGATAACTAAAGTATCATAGTTTTGAAAACGTGATAGTGGGGCTTGAACCTCTGACCTTCAGATCAGTAAGCCAGCACCCTACCACCGGGCCACCATTATTATTAAATTTTAGTTATTGGTAGCATTTTGTAGCTGATATCCTAAGCTTTGAAATGATACCAAATTTTCTAACATATGTTGCTATTTTGGAGTAACTAACCAAAACGTGCCAGGAATTTTCAGCCTTTTAAGCATGTGGCTTTAAAGAAAATTGTGTTTAAAGTTCAACAAAGTATTTAATAATTTCCGACGTAATACCCACTTTGATATACTGTATTAATCCCCCAAGGAACATTTTGGCTCTGCTTTTAATCCATCCAAAGTGAGCACACACACACTCAGAGCAGTGGGCTGCCACACACATTGCCCGGAGAGCAGTTGGGGGATAGGTGCCTTTCTCAAGGGCACTTCAGCCAGTGCTGCCCTCTCCCCTCACAGCCACACATTTTCCCTGCTGGTTCAGTAATCGAACCAGCAACCTTTCGGTCCCAAACCCACTTCTCTAACCATTAGGCCACGGTGATGGGTCACATTTGCTGAACCGCTTAATCCTCCTGGAGTCATGGGGAGGCTGAAGCCTATCTCAACCGACATTGGGTGAAGGCGGTATACACCCTGAACAGCTCGCCAA
Source organism: Tandanus tandanus (assembly GCA_039654325.1). Classification (NCBI taxonomy): domain Eukaryota; kingdom Metazoa; phylum Chordata; class Actinopteri; order Siluriformes; family Plotosidae; genus Tandanus; species Tandanus tandanus. Next base: position 1,565,885 of record JBCNYH010000016.1, read on the forward strand.
ACCATCGCCGGGCAACACACTCGCACTCACACCTAGGGTCAGCTTGGAACAGCCAGTTAGCCTAATGTACATGTCTTCAGACTGTGGGAGGAAACTGGAGTACCCAGAGGAAACCCAGGCAAGCAAGGAGAAAACATGCACACGGAACTCCACGCAGAAATGCTCTGGACTCGAACCCAAGACATTCTTGCTGTGAGGAAGACGTGCGGACCTCCTGTGGCAAACTCAAAGGAGCTCATTCATTCATTCTTTTTCTAAGCCGCGTAATATTAATTACTGTCGCGGAGAGGCTGGAGCCTATCTCAACCGACATCGGGCGAAGGCGGGGTACACCGTGAACCATCACAGGGCCATCGCCAGACCATCACAGGGCCAACACACACACAACTAGACACTCACACCTAGGGTCAATTTAGAACAGCCACTTAGCCTAATGCGCATGTCTTCGGAAGGTGGGAGGAAACCGGAATACCCAGGGGGAAACCCACACAAGCACGGGGCGGACATGCACACAGAAACGCTCTAGACTCGAACCCAAGACCTTCTTGCTGTGGGGAGGAAGTGCCGCCCTTCTGTGGCAAACTCAAAGAAACCTGTCCAAGAAATGAGGGCGTGGTTCAGGAGGCGTCAGGTAAATCCACACCGGCCAATAAAAAAGCTCGCTCTTCCTTCTTCATTCATTTCACACTTACATTGTCGTTACATTGTAACACCATCCTGTGCAGGAGAAAAGCGCTACATGAACGAAAGAATGACTGTTGTGGTCTGTATAACCGAGTGACACTGCGAAACCCGTTAGCACGACAGTGTGTGTGTGTGTGTGTGTGTGTGTGTGTGTGTGTGTGTTGTGGAGCGCTCCATTCGATTTTCCTGAAGCTGCCCGTTATTTTGGGAGGACGCTCCGCCCAGCGACTGGCGAGGAGGAAAACCCCCCCCCAAAAACTCGCTTTACTTTCACAGCCGGGTTAGTGTTCAAGCTGCTGCAGTCGGACGAAGCTGGAGGAAAAGTGTCGAAGTCGGATAAATAAAGAAAATCCCCGAGCGAAGTTATTTTCTCGTGATTAAATAGTAAACAACATGGCGAGTCAGCAGCGCGAGGACGCGGTGGTGTCGGTGGAGGAGTCGCACTGCTGTGGTCACCCGAACTAACTCGGGCTCAAGTCTGAAACTGCCTGGTTTGGGGGGTTTTCCGTGCGAGCTTGGAGTGTTCGGGGAAAAGATAGGTATTAAAAAAAAAAATTTTTTTTTTAAAAGCATGGACTTCTTGAGAAACGGTCAACAGGAGCGTGATTGTGTGAGAGTTTCCACTGCGTTGCTTCTGAGTGGAACGGATTGGATGAGTCTCAGTGCCGACCAGGATGGAGTGCCAGTGAGGATCTCTATTATTATGTAAAGTGAGAGCAACGTCCCAGAAGGAGAGAGAGAGAGAGAGAGAGAGAGAGAGGAAGTGTGACCCGCTGGAGTTTCTCCGTCTCGAGGATGTCCGGGCGCGTGAAGGGTCGCGCGTGCTTGAGGACGCACTTCACACTGTGTTCCACTGCAGTGTTCCCCAGGTATTCCACTACACCCAGCAACAGCCCCAACAGCAGCAGTACCCCTTCAGTGTGTGTCCTCTCCTAAATGATCACCTGGGTTGGTTTGATCATGGCATTGAGGTCTAAAAAAGTGTGGACCAATGTGACGGTGGGGCTTTTGCTCGGCTTTACTGCAGCATCCTGGCTTCTGGTGCCCCGGGTCACCGAGCTCAAAAAGACCTCCGTGTGCTCGCCCTACAACCTGGGGAAAGTTTCCGAAAGAATTAAAAGCCCCGTCACGAACGACGTCTGGCCCGACAGCCAGCGCAGACCGTCCTCCAGCAGGGAAAGAAGCGAGGAGGATGACGACGAGGATAAGCCAAGCCATGCACGACCCATTCCCCATCCCAGACACTTCCTGTACGTCGGCGTCATGACTGCCAAGAAGTATCTGGATTCGAGAGCCATGGCCGCGTACGAGACGTGGGCGCCGAGCATCCCAGGAAAGGTGGAGTTCTTCTCGAGCCACGGTTCCGAAACGGTACCACTTCCTTTCCCGCTGCCAGTGGTCTCATTGCCAGGCGTTGATGATTCGTATCCGCCACAGAAGAAGTCCTTCATGATGCTGAAGTACATGCACGATCATTACTTGGACAAATACGAGTGGTTCATGAGGGCAGACGATGACGTCTACGTCCGAGGTGAAGGATCCAAGCAGGGTTCTGGGAAGTGGTGTGTCCTGTGCTTTTAGTGCCAAGCGTGCAATCACGGAATGGGCAGCTTCCCTTCAAAATCTTTTAATGAATGTTCAGGCTTTGGAATATGTCCAGTTCCTGCCACTAGTACAGGCAGTATATTTGCTTTTGCAGTTTCCTCTCAGGTGAAGTGTAAATCTTAGTGTAAGCTATTAGAAATCCATGAAACACTGCATAAAGGGGAGGCTAAGCAGAATATAGGAACCTCACCTTTAAAAGTGCTGTGTCATGATTTTTACCCAGATTTAGTTGCCAAAAATGTGTAAATATGGCATGAATGTCCATCATACTCGTCTATTTGTTAAATAGCCTTTCAGCTTGCAAATCAAAAGAACTCTAGAGTTTATCAGCAGTATGAAGTGAATGGAATTGGATTTTTTTTTTTTTTTAATTTTGGATGAACAAAGGCGGCATGGTACTGCCTCACAGCATGAAAGTCCTGGGTTTGAGTCCTGGGCTTTTTGTGTGGAGATGGCATGTTCTCCCTGTGATTGTGTGGGTTTCCTCAGGGTACTCTGGGTTCCTCCTACAGTGCGAAGACACATACACTAGGCTAGTTGGCTGCTCCAATGTGCCCCTAGGTGAGAGTGCGAGTGTGAGTGTGAATGGTTTTGTGCGTTTGTTGCCCGTCAATGGCCTGGTAAGCAGTTCAGTGTGTACCACGCCTTCGCCCAGTGTGGCCTGAGATAGGCTCCTGCCTCCCCGTGACCCTATTAGGATTAAGTGGTTCAGCAAATGAGTAACTGAGTGGGCTGAACAGTTTTCAAAGAATGAGATCGTGTTGCAAACTCCTAACAAACTTAATATGTGTACCCACTTCATGTCCAGTATTCTTCGTAGACCAAATTTCCATCTATAATAATGATCATGTATTGTTTGATAAAATCATTTATGGTTGCTAGGCTGTTTTCTTCAAACAACCCTGACGCTGCCCCTTTAAGACAAATCCCTTACTTTAAACCAACTGCTACTTGGTTCATGCAATGTGATTAAGAGTGGCATTGCTTTGATGGTTATTATTGACACACAGCCATGAATGTCTTCATAAAAAACATTTTTTGGATGAATGATCATGTTTTGCAAAATACATTTTCTTCTATATCACCAATATTTTTTAGTCTTGTCTAATCCCATTCTCAGTCAGTCACTCATTTGCCGAACCGCTTAATCCAACTAGGGTCGAGCGGAGGCTGGTGCCTATCTCAGCCAACACTGAAGCCTGGGAACACCCTGAACAGCTCACCAGACCATCGCAGGGCAACACACACACAAACATTCACACTTACACATAGGGGTAATTTGCAACAGCCAGATAGCCTAATGTGCTTGTTTTGGGACTGTGGGAGTACCCGGAGGAAACCCACGCAAGTACAGGGAGAACATACAAACTCCACACAGAAACGCCCGAGCCTGGGACTCGAACCCAGGACCATCTTGCTGTACTAACCATTATGCTACCCTGCCACCCACTAATCCCATTCCGCTTTAAATAATTTGGAAGCTGTTCCATGGGCATTCATTTTTGCACGAATGAACAGTGACCTTCAAAAAATGAAGTGGGTGTGAAGATTCTTGTGAAAAATGTCATGTATTTGAGGAGGATCTGTGGTGCTTTTCATTACAGCTGTTTTTATATAGAATAGTTTGTGCTTCATGAATGTGGTTCAACAAACATGTTTAATCAGTGATTAAATGTTATGGGTGTAGGTGAAATACAATGGCCTGCCATATCGATTCCCATGCTGTAGTAAATAGTAGTGCTCTGGGTCATGGGCGCTGAAATTTGTGGTGAATTGTTTCTTGGTTGAGGAGCTTTTGTTTTAATTCCTTTTGCTTGTGAGAGGATTGAACCCAGTGATTCTTCCCCTGTGGTTCCTCTCTGGAGTCGTATATATTTTTTATGAGTGCGCTTCTAATAAAGTATAAAATAAATCTTCTCAGGTGGTATAGTGGTTAGCATGTCCACCTCACATCAAGAAGGTCCTGGGTTCGATTCCTGGGCTTGGGTGGTCCTGTGTGGAGGTTCTCCCCATGCTTGCATGGGCTTCCTCTGGGTCCTCCGGTTTCCTCCATCTTCCAAAGACATGCATCCTAGGCTAATTGGCTGTACCAAATTGCTCCAAGGTGTGAGTATGAGTGTGGGTGTTGCTCTGTGATGCTGTGGTGAGCTGTTCAGGGTGTACCCCGCCTTCGCTCATTGTTGGCTGAAATAGGCACCAGCTTCCCCGCAATCCTGGTGGGGTAAAGCGGGTTGGTGAGTGAGTGAAATCTTCTCAAACTTAGAAACAGCTATGCCGGAGGTTTTGTAGGTAAGTTATAATGTCTATTTCTCCTGTCAGATTCATTGAGTGAACACTGAGAGCAAGGAGCAGTACCAGATAAAATGTGTGCTTTATGTATTTACCCCATCATACAAACACTGAGGTGGAAAAGTACCACATAGCTCATTGGTCTCATTAAAGAAAAATGATGCTTCTCAGAACTCTTAAACAGAGAATTATCCTCAAGCACTAATGTTTACATGCCCTAAAGACAACCCGAGTATAATAATGTCGCCCCCCTTTTATAATTTTTCTACTGTCTTAGGTGAAAAGCTGGAGCTCTTCTTGCGCTCGCTCAACAGTAGCAAGCCTCTGTATCTGGGTCAGACAGGTCTAGGTACCACAGAAGAACTGGGCAAGTTGGCGCTGGAGCCGGGAGAGAATTTTTGCATGGGTGGCCCGGGTATGATCTTCAGCCGTGAGGTGCTACGTTTGATGGTGCCTCACATTGGCACCTGTCTGAGAGAGATGTACACGACGCATGAGGATGTAGAAGTGGGACGCTGCGTCCGGCGATTCGGGGGAACGCAGTGTGTCTGGTCATATGAGGTAAGCCACTGGTAATAATACATGGTACCGGGACTTGTTTCTCTGTATTTTCTAAATCATATCAAGTTTTCTGTTTTGTCCTGTATTTTTATTTCAAAGATATATTGTTTAAAAAAAGGAAGGACTTTGTAATAGCTTTTCTCCTGTCAGGCAGTCAGAAGGACTTTTCAGTAAAACCTCCTAACCCTGTTATGGCACTGGTCATTCTCTTTTCAGTGCAAAGAATTCTTAATACATCTCACTTTTTCATTTGCAGCAGTTGAATAAGTGTACACAAAGGTAATCCAAACATATGCACTGAAAGGGCCCTGTTTGCTATACTGCTACTAGTCAGACAAAGAAGCGTGCTTAGAGTGGGTGTAAAAGAGAAAAAATGCCAGGGAGGAGAATTTATTTCATCGTGCATCAATTTTAATCAAATTTCACTTCATGGAAACAGCAAAAAGGTACTGCAAATTACAATTTTCATACGAAATGCCCCTTTAATAAGAATGATCCAGAAATTTCTGTGTCCCCAACATTAATGTGCGTTTAAATGCACGCTAATATTTCACTATTATGCCAAATATATCATAGAATTTGATACAGATCACGTATACGACATATTCAGTAAGGATGTTCCGAATGCGTCCTTATTCTGAATTGAGCATGTACTGATTAAGATGTGTTAAATATGCTGATATTATAGGCTGGCATGGTGGCATAGGGGTTAGCACATCCATCTCACAGCAAGAAGGTCCTGGGTTCGAGTCCCAGGCTCTACAAAGGCGTTTCTGTGTGACGTTTGCATGTTTTCTTTGCATGGGTTTGCTTCGGGTACTCCGGTTTCCTCCCACAGTCCAGTGACAAGCACATTAGGTCAATTGGCTGGTCCAAATTGCCCTTAGGTGTGAGTGTGAATGGGTGTGTGTGTGTTTGCCCTGGGATGGACTGGCAAGCTGTTCAGAGTGTACCCCGCCTTTGTCCAAGAGTCGCCTGAGATCGGTTCCAGCCTCTCAGCACCCATAGCAGGATAAAGTGATTTGGAGTATGAATTAATAAATTAATATGCCAGTATAATTCTGGTTTAAGAGTATGCGTTTGGACAGGTTTACATATGCGTTACATATACATACCCATCTCATTTGGGGTTTTACAGTATCATGTCCCACATGGTCTTTTTCCTGTCCATGGTCAGCTCTGTACATTATACACAAACCAACTAAACAACACGATGACCAACTGCATTTTCATTAACCATATAAACAGCTTTGCAGGAATTTTGTCTTTTTTTGCAAAAGGGCAAAAAACCCAGAATATTTTGAGCATTTAACTATAGTGATTTGTGTGTAAAATATAATGTTTATAATTAATCTTCTTTTACTTGTGCAGAACTGAGCCAGCAGCAATCTGATTAAAATAAATCACACTGTTGTCTTGTCTGGTGCCGTTAGCAGTTAACAGTGTTTTCCCAAAAACAGCAAGCTAATGACAAAAGTATTATTAAAGCATTGCCAACTCACAGCTCCAGCATTCCAGGTACAGTCTTGAGCTTTAGTTCGTCTTTGTATGGACCTTCTCATATTCTTTTTGTGTGTATGTGGGTGCGCTCTGTGAGAAATTACAGTAGCATGGTGTCCATGACCTGGCATTAAACCCTGTGTTCCCAGAACAGGCTCTGGATCCAGTGCGCCAGTCAGATGGATAAAATGGTTACTAATTATGAATGAATTAATACATGGAAATAAAGAATGCAGTGCAGCACAAGTCAGATTAAACAGGGTGACCCAATAAAACCTCCCACATTTCTAAGGTAAATTTTGATTTCTCAAGGCTGCCGGGTCATGTCGGGTGGAACCGTGGTAGATCATCTCCTGTTGAATAGTAACCTTAAGGGTTTCAAGAGTTTGGGTTTGAAGAGTATACACTCATGATTTAAGGAAGGCCCACAAAAAAAAAAACAAATCACAATGGGTGAGGTCAGGGGAACGGGCCGTCCACTCAACATTATCATGCAACGAGATCACCCAATCCGGAAACATTTTCCCTCAGCACTTCTAATGATCTTCGAGCTGTGTGTGCCAGAGCTCCATCTTACTGAAACCAAGTTGGGCTCCGCCTCTCCTGCCTCATTATGTGTCATGCAAATAATGGTGTATAAAAACTCTATTGAATAAAGTTTCATGTGTGCAAATAATAATTTGATTATCCTTAACCTTTCTTTTTTAATTTACGTTTGAAATGTGGGAGGTTTTTTTGGGTCACCCTGTACTTACAGTACCTAATGGAAGCCGAATGCTTTTGGATATCAATTTAGTCACACCTGTTTTAATTTAATGTAATGTAATTTCATTTAATTAAATTTTTTTCATTGAAAAAATGCTCATGTGTTTACTCAGAGGAGTGGACTGGTCTTCCGAGGGACTGGAAATCTAAATTACAAAATAGAATGTGGCAGAAAATCTGGACATGCTTCCTTGTTTATCATCAAATGATGCCGATCTTGATTTTATATGAAAGATGACAGCTGTTTCACTGGACTGGGAGGTGGCCTGAAGGCAGCCCATAGAAGACAGGTGTGTTAGTAATGTACTATTTGGATCTCTGTCCGATTCATGATGTCATCAGTGGTGTTCTGCTCCAGGGTGTTCAGCTTCAGGCAGCCTTGTAGTCTGCCTGTTGGGGTGTGTTATCTCCATCCTAATACCTTCTCAACCCCTTTTTATTATTAAAGTGGTTTGTAGGCCAGAATACAGAGTGATGATGTGGTATCATTTAACAGAATCTCCCATGGAAGGAAACATCCGTAGCCATCATACAGTTAACAATAAACTTGTTGGCGGCGAAAACATCACACTAACTTATTTAAAGATGCTCAGTGGTGTTGTGTCTTACATCTTATAACTTTGGGAGTTATTGTAGTTGGGAAAGTTCACAAGGACCACTTTTAGGTGCAGTCAGGCATTTCTTGCTTTCACAGCAATCTAAAATCTCATTTCAGACACCGTGGACTGTAAGAGCTTAAAGCTAAAGTGCAAACGAAAGTACCTGAAGCTTTGAAATAAATGTAATACCTGTATATTTAAATTCATGGAAAATTCTGGAAGTGCAGATTAATAAAATAATTAAATTCATGGCTGAAATAAGTTTGTACCGACATACTACTGTAAATAAAGCTCTATTATTATGCTCTATTATTATTTTTTTCTTCGGTTTGTTCATTCTGTGAATTGAAACACTTTTTACGATCTCATATCCACATTAATTCAAGGACATTCCTGCAAGTTTTCCCGAGGCAGGCGTCAGGCAGGGTTCAGCCCTCCTTGGTATCACACCCTTCTGCTCTCCAGCAGCATTGATGAGTTTCAGCAGGTCTCCATAATAATTAGAGTATCTCTGCATGCACATGATGTTTAATATATTGCCTGTAGATGTGGTGTTGGCATACTTGTTATTACAGTATAATTACATGTTCCTTGCCCTCTTTTGACACTTCATATATTGTAATTGGACTTGATGGTGACTTAATGAACCTCAGTTAAGGCAGTCATGAATGAAAGGTTGATACCAATTTTCTTGCTTTTGTGACTGTAGAACAATGGCAAAATGAAACTTATACACAGCAAATACAAGCTAACCCCAGCAAACCCCAAATAGAATCTGCAGCTACTCCTGCTGCTCGAATAATGTGACTCATATTGGGAGCATGTGCATTCTGCAGTGTTAAAGTGAGCCCTTGGGCACTGTTTGTTTTTACATGTGAGATTTTCAGGATTTTCAGCTTGTTCACGTAACTCCAGGCAGCTCCTTCCTACACCGTTAATAAGGAACAAATCTTATCTTTGTGTTCAGAATCTTAAACCCAACTGCCTAAAAACCACAATACCGCCGAGCAAAGTACAACCACACTGGTTTAGAAATCGCCTACAAAACCTTCCTTCTACTCTGAGATTTTAAACAGCACCATTTACTTTATGGTGAGGATGTATTTGCAGTGCTTTAATCACCTATCTTTATCATTCATTCATTCATTCATTCATTCATTTTCTGAACCGCTTAATCCTAATTAGGGTCGCGGGGAGGCTGGTACCCATCTCAGCCGACTCTGGGCGAGGGCAGAGTACACCCTGGACAACTCGCCAGGCCATCGCAGGGCAGAAACACGCTGACGGCTATGCAGCCTCCTCTTGACGAAAATCAGCAATGGTTCTTTTACACACCTCTAACCACAGACAGTGAGAGACATGGCCGGCCTTTGACAACCCAGTTAGCTGCACTGGAGGACAGCAGTGAGAACCCATTGATAGTGGGGCTTGAACCCCCAACCTTGGGATCAGTAATCCAACACCCTACCACCGGGCCACCACTGCCCCTCATATCTTTATCTGTTCTAAAATTTTCTATCTATACCTGTATTCAGATTTGCATTTGATTGAAAGGCGATTCATTAATCTTGTAATTAATTATGCAGCCTACAACTATGCCCCTGAAGTCAGCATGCTGTCCTATCAATCCTAAAGTTAGTGCTGCACTACAAGTGCCAAGAAGCATCACGACCTGCAGCCATGGCTGCCGTGCACTACAATTCCCAACACATGCTGATTTTCATGTTCAAGCTCATTTGAATTTGTGTTGGGTTTCTCCCAGATCATTTGGTGTTGAGGCCTAATAATTAGATTTTGGTTTCTTCTGACCATAAAACCTTTTTTCCATGTGGCCTCGGAATTTTTAATCTCAACTGAGGCGTGGCTTTTTGTAACCCTTTCATACAAGTCCTAGTAATATCAAAGACTTTTCACTTCTTGATTATGGACTTCATCATATTCTTTGGGATTGATAAAGCCTTTGAATGTTTTTTGCATCTATCTTTGTATTTTTGCCTGTCCACAACTTTATCCCTGAGATCTTTTAACAATGCCTTGCCACCCATAGTTAATTTTTTGGCTGTTGATTAAACTTCCAAGTGCTAGAGTGCTCTAGGAATAGCTGTTTCTAAGCTGAACTAATCAGAATGATTACAATTGATCACAGGTGGAAGCCAGTTAGCTGCACCTGGTGTGCAATGGCGAAGGTGATGAATTATACCTGATTGAGTTTATGTGCATTTTTAGGAGGGATGGGGTCCTTTAACCCCTTTAACCATCTCAGTGATTCTGCTTTTAATTTTTATGTTTTTTGAATTGTTGCTATTATATCTTTCCCTTGGCTGTTCCAAGTTGTACTGCATAATTACAGCTGGAAAAATATATTTGTGTTTTCATTTCTCGGTGGAAAGCAGCAAGATGTGAATAATTTGAAGGGGGATGATTGTAATATTTACTGTATCTATCATACAGTCCCCTCCAAAAGTATTGAAACAGCAAGGCCAATTAATTTGTTTTGCTGTGCCCTGAGGACATTTGTGTGTGATATATATATATGAAGTATTGCTCAGTGTATTTTCTTCTCCTGACATGCTGAGACTTTGCAATCATTGTTATTGCTTTTTCATTTTGAACTTCATCTCAATTATTGGTTATAATTCTAGTCCTGTCTACTTCATTCTGTTTGATGATCATCTGAACCTGTACCCGTATCGAATCATAGTGCATAAAATGGGATTTATTTATTTATTTTTTATAAACAGAAAATCACATGGTTCATTGAACAGATGAGCTGATTAATTCACCGATTAATTCATTCTTTGTAGTGCTTCTGCCTGTATCTCTTCTGATAACACTTATCACAGGATTGACTGTTATCCTTGAGACGCTGCTATGGAGAATATGTAATCAATTGCTAATTTATAGCATTACAGAAGAATTAGAGTAATATTCCAGTGTTTTTTGCAGTAATATTTCTTCTAAATTGGACTGATGTCTTTTTTGGGGGGTTGATTCACTTTTGTAGGCTACATCATTCTTCTTTGTATGCAAGGACATAATGATTTAACTCATTTTGTTGCATTGGGCTGTCTGTACAGAACCATTCAGCAGTGCTCATAAAGCCTGATACAAGCCTTTAAATTCGACTACAGTTTTAGCTCTGTAACCCAGGCGACAGTAATAATTCTATAATACTGACTCTGCTGTGTTTGTATTGCACTTCACTGGAGGCTGGAGACGTGTGATCACAAGAACAACAATTTGCCTTCACTCACTCCTACAACTTCGATAGTTTTCAGCCAAAAGGACAAATGTCAATGCAGAGACCTGGCTGTGAATAGAAAACGAGTGCAAATCATGTTTGTGAAAGGTTTTGCTTCATACCGGTGAGTATCCGTTCAACTGAAGACTTTTAAGATTGCGATCAGGAAGTTGGGCAAGGTCCTCACACTGAGGCTCAGGAATGGGGAGTATACAAAGACAGCTCAGCTTTAATTGCCAGATTGGTTTGTAATCTAACTGTACATCATTACATGGAAATAGTGATAGTAGACTTAACTGATATACATCTGTTTCCTCTCAGAATTTTGTCCTTATGCCATCTAAGAGATGTTTTTCTTGCCTCTGCAACATCTGGTTTGCTCAGTAGAGCCCAACATTCTTTGAAGCTGCTGTTGTGGCAGGGGGGAGCTTTACAAATAAAGCTGAACTGATCCGAATACTAGTAATAAAACATAATAGGGTATTAGATGTTGAAGTGATAGACTTGCTTTTATTGACGTTATGAGAAGACATATGTTTGTGCTATTAGAATAATAAAAATAAAAAAATCACATTTGCTAGATTTTATAATGTGCTGACTCTATTTAAAAAAATAAAACATTTATTTTACATAAAAAGGAGTAAAATAGTGCATGTTAGGGCTCTGGTAGAGTGATTTAGGAATAAGCTTACTTGTAAGGTACATGAGACTAACAGTTTAAAGGTTGTTTAACATCACTACTTCTTATTGCACCAAGCTGCTTAGATATAATAAATGTTAGATTATTTATTTATTTAGATTTTTAGATATTGTATAAGCTAGCCACGGCAATGCCACATCTTTTCTGTACACAAAACACCACATACAACAGGGAAGAAACAATTACAAAACTTGCACACAGGTTTTCCACTTCCTCTGCTAGGTTAAATCATAGTAAAGAAGAAGTGACTTGAAGAAACTGTGTTTAATTGAATAAATATCAATAGATGGTATTGTCATCTTGGAGGGTCGTGATTATGTATTTGCATCACAGTCCAATTTGATGTTTATAAAAAAGTTTAAATTTAACATGTCTGACAATTCATGGTACACAAAACTTTTTAAATTAATAATTTGGTAATGCTTGGTAGTGCTTTTTGTCTCAGTAACTGTTTGTTAGGGCAGTACGGTGGCATAGTCGTTAGCTCATTCACCTCACAGCAAGAAGATACCGGGTTCAGGTTTCTGAGATCCGGGGTTCGGCGAGGGCGCTTCTGTCTGAAATTTGCATGTTCTTCCCGTGCTTGCATGGGTTTTCTCCGGGTACTGCAGTTTCCTCCCACAATCCAAAGACATGCACATTAGGCTAATCAGCTGTTTCAAATTGCTCCTTGGTGTGAGTTTGAGTGTGAATGGTTGTGAGTGTGTGTGTGTGTTGGCCCTGCGATGGTCTGGCGAGCTGTTCAGGGTGTTCCCCCAATGTTGGCTGAGATAGGCTCCAGCCTCCCCGCGACCCTAGTAGGATTAAGTAGCTTGGCGAATGAGTGAGAGTCAGTGAGTAATTTTGTGTTATTAGGAGAGAAATCTGAGAGGGTGGTGAGGGAACAACTGCTGTTTATAGCTGCTAAATCGTAAAGGATAACAGGAACAAACAGTATTTCACAGAAGTTCCACAACATTAAACATAACTATAAATGTCTAAAAAGTACGTCATGCATTATTAAATAAAACCAGCCCAGTGTGGATTATTTTTTTATAATAGCTTGTCTGTTTGGTTGGTTTTTTTTTTCATTTGTTGAATATACTTTTATACACTGAAAATGTAAAAGAAGCACTAAAATCTCACAAAGGCACAAAGTGACCGTAAATATATATATATATATAAATGTATATATTGCACATAAATATTGGGACATTGAAGATGCTAAAGTTTTTTCGATGTGTACCACATCACATTGGAGTTGAAATAATGAATATGAGCCACAGTGCAGACTTTAACCTTTAATGAATGAGTGAATGGTGTAGGAACCACTGCACTTTGTATATATGGGGTTCCACTTTTGGTACATGCCAAAAGTAATTGGACACACAAGAATAATAATGAGTGAAATTGTTATTTTTATACTTGCTTGCTGATCTTTTGCCATCAATGAATGCCTATGGGGAGTATTTACTACATTATGCATGCTGCTTGGCAGACGTACCTTGATCTCTCTGAGCACCCCTCTTATTATTATTATTATTATCATTATTATTATTAATTCATTCATTTTCTGAGCCACTTAATCCTAATTAGGGTCACGGGAAGGCTGGCACCCATCTCAGCCGACTCTGGGTGAAGGTCATGAACAGCTTGCCAGACCATTGCAGGGCAACATACATACAACCATTAACACTCACACTCACACCTAGGGGAATTTGGAACAGCCAGTTAGCCTACTGTGGATGTTTTTGGACTGTGGGAGGAAACTGGAGTACCTGGAGGAAACCCATGTAAGCACAGGGAGAACCTGCAAACTCCACACAGAAACGCAGAGCCCGGGAAAACCCAGGCCTTCTTGCTGTGAGGCGGACATGCTAACCACTGCGCCATTGTGCTGCTACTATTATTATTATTATTATTATTAGTAGTAGTAGTAGTAGTAGAAGTAGTAGTGGTGATATATCATATAGCCTGCTTATTTTTGTGGGAGACTGTGAGATTTTGGGAGAAACATGCCTACATATTGATAAATGATCATGGTGTTTTCATTCTGTGTAAATGACAGTGACATTTTTACTCTGTAAAAATGATAAAGAAAGTAAAAACAAAGAAAGTGGTCATTATAACACTTAGTCTTACTTCAGAGGTTTTCTGTATCACTTCTGCCAAATTAAACTGACACACTATTCATATTTATATCAATATTGTTATGATCCTAGATGAAGCAAATAGGAATCCAAGCAAAGCTTATGGTTTTCCTTATTTGATTCTTCTTTTGGACATCACTGAGATAAAATGTAAGAATCAACATCACCTTTCTGCTCTATTCATCACAGCTGGACCTGTTTGTGTTTATTGGAGTTGAATGTAAAAACCTGTGCTTAGTAGTTAGAAGTGAACACTTAAACTCGGACTGTTTTATTGTGACAGAATGCAGGCTTTGTTGGTGGAGGAAATGTCAACATTCAGCGCGTTTGAAAGTAGTTCAGCAGCACAATGGCGTAGTGGTTAGCACGTCTGCCTCATAGCATAAAGGTCCCTTTGGGTACTCTGGTTTCTTCCCACCGTCTAAAAACATGCACATTGGGCTAATTGGGCATTCCAAATTGCCACTAGGTGTGAGAGTGAGTGTGAATGGTTGTGTGTGTGTTGGCCCTGCGATTGACTGTCGAACTGTTCATGGGGTACCCCGCCTTCGCCCAGAGTTGACGGAGATAGGCAAAAGCCTTCAAATCCTAATAGGATTAAATAGTTTGTTGAATGAATGAAAGTAGTTCTGCTAATTTCTACTTTATATGAGGAGATTTGCTATTAAAGAAATCCATTTTTTGACAGCTTGTTGTTTGCCAAATAGAATGCAATGCTTTAACACTTTTTAAACTATTTATGACATTTTGATAAATATATGCGGATGATGTTGTGATAACAATAGTCATTAATGTTAAAAAGTCATAAATCCATTATTTCACCCAATATAAAGCCCCAGAGTGTACTAGGTCCCATGATTGGCTACCCACAATCCTCATGGATCAGGTTAAAAAATTGTAAATTGTATAATAACAGAGAGAGCTAGCTAGCTAGTTCAGGGCATTAATACAGATTATGGGAAACAAAGGAGTACATGGTCATGTGCAACATTGACATTGCGTCTTTGCATTGATTAATGTTTAGACACTTTTTTATGTCACATGTTTATCACCGAAGTGATTATATACACAGGTAGGCTGAAAAGTTCACAATAATCCAGCACAGAGGTGTGTAGACTGCAGGGGAGACTATGTTGACAAATAAACCACATTTGGACAAAGTCGACTACGGCATAATGGTCCGCCTGTGAACCTTTCAGCTCACCTTTGTATGGGACTAGTTAGTTATATGACAGCTTTGCACTGGAGTTTAATTTTGTTTAGTTCTATCATTTTTCCCCATGTATGTGCTTGCATTGTGAAAAGATGGTCTTTTCTCTGTGCATGCTGAATAATTCAGCAAGTTAGCATAATTCTCTCATTAACCAGGTCATGTCTTGGCTAATGTGCTCATCTGTACTAATTGCATCATGCCACTGTGACACATATTATATTTAAACATAGCTACACTATATGGGCAAATGTGGACACCTAACTATCACTCCTACATGTACTTTATTAAAATTCGATTCAGAATCAGAATACTTTATTTATCCCGGAGGAAATTGTGTAAAATAAATAAATAAATATAAATTCCAGATTTATCCTCCTTTCCCTGAATAATCTTTAGTGTTCTGGGAAGGTTTTGCACTGGATTTTGGATGTATGGCTGTGGGGATTTGTGCTCATTCAGCCACGAGGGCATGAGTGAGGTCAGATTCTGATGATGGACAAGGAGGCCAGTTCGTTGAAGGGGCTCAGTGAGGTTGAAGTTAGAGTTCTGTGCAGGCTACTCAAGTTTTTCCAGTTTGACCTTGACAAAACATGTCTTTATAATCCTCACTTTGCGCAGAGGGGTGTTGCCTTGCTGCAACAACATTTTGCCTCTTAGCTTCATTTATCCATACATCCACCCATTCATCCATTCATTCATTATCTATACTGCTATCAAGGTCATTGGGGATGTCAAGCCGAGCTGGCTTTGGGCAAAAGGTGGAGTATGTACATCCTGGACAGGTCGATAGACTATTGCAGGGCTACCATGAAGACCAACAACCATTCACACACATATTTACACGTATGGGCAATTTTAGAGTATCCACAGAGGAAACTGGACCACCCAGAGGAAACCAACTACAGCATACAAAGACATTTTATACTACTGTGTGTTTTGAATAACTACAGAGAGTATGTGTGTGACGACAGGTGTCCAGAAAACTTTGCCAATACCTATCTACTAATTAAAATCAAATAACACTGACATGAAATCTTTTTGCCTAGGAGTCTGGGCTAGCGATTTGTCCACACCTGGTAATAGAGATTTGCAACAAAAAGAATAAAAGGAAAGAAAATCAAAAAGGCACTGCACCTTTTATCTATGAACAAGGCGCTACCAGATCGAGTTCTACCAGATGGTCAATTGAAAACAGCACATGCATGACTAATAATGCATTGATGGACCCTCTGGTCATTTAATGCTGTGCTGTTATTAGATCTTCTAAACTGTGCGGATTGCTTTCAAGGTACTTCAGTCAGGGAGTGAAGGGCTCTTATCCTGCACCATTCGCGAACTGAGAAGGATGTGGAAATGGACTGCATTAGCACAGTGTTACTGTCATGGCAGCCTCAGATAAAAGTAATATTAGTATTAGTAGAGTTTGCATGTTTTCCTGTGCTTGTGTGGGTTTCCTCCAGGTGTTCCGGTTTCTTCTCACAGTCAAAAACATGCATATTAGGCTGGTTGTTTGTGTGTGTGTGTGTGTGTGTGTGTGTGTGTGTGTGTGTGTGTGTGTGTGTGTGTGTGTGTGTGTGTG
>JBCNYH010000016.1:1591688-1601688 GCA_039654325.1 Tandanus tandanus
TCTGCAACCCTCAGCCTGCTGCCCCAGCATTCAACAGCATAGAGGATAGCGCTGGCCACAACAGACTCATAAAACATACTGAGCAGTTCACCCACTCTCGTGCTTTAGTTTTTGTTCCCTTCCCAGAAGCCTCTGCACTGAATAGTGAGTCATCATTTTTGATGCCATTAATATTCCACTGTGTTGCATTAAAAAAAAAACCACACAGTCCACAACAAAGCAGCAACATTGTACACCACACATTATAAATTATATCAAGAAATTGATATTTTGACATGTTGTCAGTTAGTTGGGCAGCACGGTGGTGTAGCGGTTAGCACGTGTGCCTCACTGCAGTAAGGCCCTGGGTTTGAGTCCTGGGCTAGGGTGTTTCTGTGTGGAGTTTTCATGCTCTTCCCATGCTTGTGTGGGTTTTCTCTGGGTATTCCGGATTCTTCTCACAGTCCACAAACATGCACATTAGGCTAATTGGCTGTACCAAGTTGACCTTAGTTGTGAGTGTGAATATGAATGGTTGTGTATGTTGGCCCTGCGATGGTCTGTCGAGCTGTTGTTGTCGGCTGACAATTAGCCTACTGTGCATGTTTTTGGACTGTGGGAGCAAACCAGAGTACCCGGAGAAAACCCACGCAAGCACTGGGAGAACATGAAAACTCCACACAGAAACGTCTGAGCCCTGGACTTGAACCCATGACCTTTTTGGTGTGAGGCGGATATGCTAACCACTGCACCACCGTGCCACCATGGTCCATTCAATATAATTCGCACAAATAGCTGCTTGTGCAAAGTGCACATTGTACTGAACTCCACCCTGATGTTCTCTAACTTCTGCTGTTGTAGCCATCCACGTCAGGCATCATATTTGTAAATTTTGTGATGTTTTTGTGCTCATCATGGTTGTAAAGAGTGGTTATTTGAGGTACCATAGCCGGCCTCAAACCAGCTGAAACCAGTCCGTTATTAGCAAGATATTTCCACATAATTACTCCTCTTTAAAGAATGTTACGCATTGACATCCCAGGAGATCAGCAGTTTTCTGAAATACTCAAACCTATATCCAGGCACCAAGATCATATTTTTATCCTTATTCTGATGTTGAATTCCAACATTACCTGAAGCTCTTGACCTGGATCTACATGATTTTATACACACTGCTGCTGCCACCTGATTGGCTGACTGGATAACGGCACGTGAATCTTTCCTTCCTCCCAAAGTGTTTGATAATGTAGTAATAAGTATTTTCTACACCCAGATTTAACCCCAACCTTAAATAACCACAGTAAAGTGGTTGCGTTTTGGAAAAGAGGCTGATGTATTGTTCATGTGTTACAAAGCATGCATCTCTGTTATGGGGCTGATATAACCCATGCTTATGCTGGATCATGTGCAGAGGAGCAGAATGATGCTGGAGAGCTGACACACACGAAGTCATGTACTTCCATCTTTGTGAGGACATTCATTGACAATGCATTTTGTAACCCCTTACTCTAATTTTCAATTCAGTTGAATTTGTATACTGCTTTTTACAACTGACATTGTCAGACTGCAGCTTTACATAGTTAAACAAATTTGATAAAGAGTATAATTTTATGATTTTGAACATTTCTTTATAAACCCTATACATCCCAAGGGTGTGGTGACGGTGGCGAGGAAAAACTCCCTCAGACACATCATTTGGGTGAAACCAGATAAAAATACAAACCATGTAGCAGAAACTTCACTATCGTTTAACATGAAGTCTAGCTGGTTATCTTGTAACTGTAATTGTAGCCCTAAATCATTTTAGTAAAAGAATTTATATCATCAGCAGTGGAAAGGCATCTTCATAATTTCTGAGTGTATACTTGGGTGCATATGGAACATCAGCAGCAGGAGCGAGGGGCTAAAGTGACAACTCCAAACAGTAGTAGCACTTCAAGACTGATCACAGGATTCATCACTGGTATCTTAGAAGTAGCATGTGTACCTCAACAGAAAGAAGAGGTACAAAGAAGAGTTTAGAGTTAAAGAAGAGAGTTTATCAGTTCTGAGTGCAATCAGGGACTCTGGTGTGACTGACAATGACTGCATAACAAAAAAGAGAATCATAAGGAAGACAGACATGACATTACTCTAACCATAACCATCATAACTAAGTGCCGGTGATACGAACCTTTATCCTAACCCAAACCTAATTCTAACCTGAAGCCTGAAACAGCTTTTTGAAGAAGTGAGTACCAGCCAAAATGGCCACACTCTCCAAAAAGTTCCCCACTGTTCTATATAAAAACATATTCCTATCCTCAGTATGTATCAAGTACAAACACACACACACACACACACACACACACACACACACACACACAAAATCAGTTCTCCACATGACTTTTTAATACACCGTTGACACCTGGGATACTAATGAAACTCCCATTACTCCTGAGTCTATTTTTACTCCTTCTTGCCACGATGAATGTGGAATGTCTGTGTTTGCTGCAGTGCGAGCTGTGGATCTGACTGGTGTGTATTGATTCACTCTTTCTGTTTGCAAACGTGGCTCCCTGGAACAGTGACAGAGCCTGTATGTGAGAGCTGTGCTGACTTCACCTAGTCCACTCTCTCTCTCTCTCTCTCTCGCTCACACACACACACACACACACACACACACACACACACCACACACACGCACGCACACACACACACACATGCGCCTCACTTCAGCCCAGATGAATTGCCTTTCTTGCCTTAGCAATCATCAATATATCATGAAGATTAGATTTCTTTGCGTTTAGAAACTGAGCTTTTTCGAAACATCTGGAAACACCATTAGTTGTGTTTTATAGTATGGTAAATGTGTTTACAGCGTTAGATTACATCCCCATTGCTGTCATTAAGTAATTCCAACACAAACTGGAAAAGCACGATAAGAGCTCAAATACATTTTTTCCAGGACTATCTTTAGTTGTCTTTTTGTTTCTTTCTTTTCCTTTTTTTTTTATTTTTTATTTTTTTATAAAGCTATACTATATAGTGAGCGCTGGTGTGTACTGAATATACTGTAAACTGATGTATGTGTCAGAGAACAATGATGTCGAATGACAATGACAATTTCATGGTACTTTAGATTCAGCTCCTCTCTTTCTCTCCAGGGTGATGTGCCAAAGGCAGACTTGGAGCTTTGCATTCATCCATATGTATGACTTATACTTATGTTTTATTTATTGCCTTTCCCAGTGACAACCTTTCTCAGTCCACCTGCATGCAGCACTGAAGCAACTAGCATGAAAATGATGCACATGCTGAGTTAGCACTAATGATGCCTGCACACTATAAACTCCTAGTTCACGTTTCATACTTCGTATTTTGTCCTTCTTCCTTTTTCCTTTTTCCGCTCTTGTATTGATGTCACTTGTTTTGGATGAATCCATATCCAGTCATGTTGAACAAGACAGCTGGAGCTGTAGTTTGTGAACGCTGTTTGTCACTTTGCTGTAAAGGTAGTCGATGGTGGAAATGATAAACCCTGTCACCCCGGCCTTGAGCTTTAACGGTGCAGCAAGGCCAAATAGGTGCAAGTCTTACTTTTTGGCTTGTGCCTCTAAACACTCTTTCATGTTTACTGGCACACATTTAATCATGTCAAGTCTCAATGCAAGCAGCAGTCGCTTCACTATTTGAAGCATTGTGCACTATTTATACCCACGACATGTTGATGTATGACCTCAAAATTTTGATTGTGGTCAAACATTTGGAGAATATTAGGCCAGCAATGTGAATCCTGCTAATTAAGGGTGTTAAAATGCATCTGATGAATTTTTTAAGTTTAGTGCTGTGTTCCACTCCAAGCTGTCCTTCTCCATTACAAGCCTTGGCAAAATTTCACGTGGACTTCAGCAGGTCCTCAGAGGGCCTTATACTTCCCAGGATTCTTTTACACAGTCACCCAATTCAATTACTATAGCAACCCTCTTCAGGGAATATATCAGCTAGGTATACAGAGAAGACAAGAATTTATTAATGTATGCAGCTCGAGAGTGTATTCGTACGGAGCCCTGTATTGTTGTTCAAATACATTATAATTTTTATAATAACAACTAATTCATAGGAACTTATGTGATTCATACTCCACATAATTTGGACAATTTTTTAAAAATGCTGTTATTTAACAAAAAAAATTTTATATTGTAAACTTTTTTAAATGAGATGATTATTTAAAATTTATGGAAGGAGTCTTAAGTGTCATTGCTTTGTAGCATTCAGTAGGTTTTCTGACACTTCAGGATTATCTTCGTGTAAGAGAAATTAGTGAGAGAACAACTATTTGTATCTGCAATAATGTCAGTGATCACATGCAGGTTCCACACCATCAAATGTAACTAGAAATGGTTAAAAGTACAACATATGATTCTTTAATAAATTAAAAAAAAAAATAGAATAAAAATTTGTGTGGTATTTTCCTATATCGACTATATAGCTGGATGGCATGGTGACAAAGTGGTTAACGTGGCCGTCTGTTCCTTGAGGCAGGCCGATAAAGTCACGTTTGGTGGAGATAAAACAACAACCATCTAATTCTTGAGGAAAAGTGCATTTAAACCATCAAACACGTTCAGTCCAAATTTTGTTGCTTTTAATGGATTAAGTCTAGATTGAACAGAAAACTGGCTGGTTAATGTTAGTGGTTCGCTTGGCATGAGTTGTGATCACTTTAAAAAAAAAATTTCCGGCAGTAACGTACCTACTAATAATATGTGTGGTGATATACTAGTAGTAAATAAGCCAATCAGAATGCACGATTGCTCATATTTAGTGGGCATGAATGGAATATTTTTTTTTTTTGTTTTCATTAACAGATAATTCTGTTTAGTGTCATGTACAAACATAAGGAGTAAAGAAATCAGAAAAAAGTGCTTTTTACTTGTATTTAGTTCACAATTATCAAAAAGTATGAACGATTGCAGTTTTTTTCCCTGACAATTCTAGGCATCATTTATCATGAAGAAAATATAATAAATATTCATTCATTCATTCATTCATTCATTCATTCATAAGATACTTTATTCTTTCACATTATAACATACAATGCAGGGTTACAAATTATACAAATGTTAACATATGAAGTATTTGAACAGAATTAGTTGAACTACTTGTTGAACATGGATCAAGCACTGCAGTGAGTTCTGTGTTACAGATGTTTATAAACGCCCGGTTTCCTTTTTCACCGCACCTGTCGCTCCATTTTCCTCTTTATTTTTTCCTTCTTGCTTTCTCTGACTGGGTCTTGTTTATGTATTCAGCGTGTGAAGGAGAGGAGTTTGATTTATGGCACTTAGGTAGTTGGAACAGGGCATGTTAATGAGAGTTTTAGTGGAGGGCATTGAGGTAGGCTCTGTGCTCGACTTTTCTCTGTGTTCTGTAGCTCCTCACTGCCTGCAGGGCCAGCATTAGCATGCGCTGAGCTCAGCTCACATAGCCGCCCAGACGCTAAGGCTAATCCCGTGCAATAAATGCCGATCACCTGCATGATTTGGTACAGATTATTCAGCACTTCAGCATAGACAGAATATTTTTTTTTTTTAGTTGTTGCATATAATGTGGGGGGATATAATCAGCAGTATGTCCATCCGTCTGTCCGTCCATCTGTAATCATTTCAGTATCAGGAGAACTTGGAGAATTTTTCATTAAACTTGGCACTTATTTCTATCAGGCAGTGCAGTTGTGCCTTTTTATATTTTAGCATTTCTGCAGTACAAATTTTCTTCATGTTTCCATGGAAACCAATTTTTTTCCATGTAAGAATATATCTGCTGTTTGTTTCCGGGCTAGAGCTTGAAAACCATTGCAGATTTCTTTCTTAAAGTTATCTTGATTAGGCAGTGTAGCTGTGCGTTCTGATATTCTGGGATTTCTGCAGTGGAAATTTTTATGTTTCCATGACAACCAATGTAACATATAAAAATATGGGTGGTGTTCATTTCCATTAGTGAAAACCATTAGTGACATCTTTATTATCCTCCCGCCATATAATGCGGGGGAGATACAGTCATCAGTATGTCCATTCATGCGTCCGTCTGTGTGTCTGTCCATCCGTCCCTCTGTAATCAATTAAAAACTCGGAAACTGAAATGTCTTCATCAACCTTTGCAGTTTTTACTAGGCAGTGAAGTTGTGTCTTTTGATATTTTTGAATTTCTACTATTCATATTTTCATGCATGTCAAGGCCGAAGGGATGTGTCATCTCCTGAAGACTCTTGTATTTTAGTGTAATGGATGTGCCTTCATAAAACAAGACTTTGTGCTTTTAAACGTGCCACACTGCAATTAACGATGGGTAACTCTTACCATCAGGAAACTGGGGTGCATGTAATGGAGTTCAGGGTTGCATATTGTGTGTGAGCAAACTATTGCTGAAATTGAATCATCAAACTCAGTCCCACCCCGTGATCTGTAGCTATAAAAGAATTTCACGTGCTGTAATGCACTAACTAAAGCCTGAGGGAATAAAGTGGATCCTTTTTTGGTAGGCACTCACCTTTTATAATCTCTAAAAGCTTTTTGTAACCATGCTATTGTGGAAACAATATCTCGACGAGTACAATTATGATATAAATAGAATGAAGTACCTGGTGGTAGAGTAGCACAGCTTTTACATTTTGCAAGCTTCTGAAATGCTATTAGCCTTATTACCAGGACTGCTGGTGTTTGCTAAGATGCACAGTCCTGCAAAATGACTAGAACACACATGGGTCCAATTGAGAAAAAAGAAAACGCCAATCTACAAAGAATCGACTGCACATTTTGTATCTTCGTGGCATATTCGTGCTTTGAGGTGCCAGAAGAGGCGAAATGGTGATGACTGCAGCATTTTAGAATGACAGATCCCAAGCCGAGTCTGTTTTTCATTCAGTCCAGGAAAGAGTGGTCAATCCACCGCGAGCTCTACTGACACAGCGTTATTCTGACTAATATATTGTGCCACAGAGCCTCACAGCAACTTGAATGGATCCTACTCAGCACCTCGGACCTGTCAGTCCAGCAGCGGGTGATGGATAGACAGAGTGTATGCAGACTGCATCGGCAAACAGGAGAAAGACCCAAAAATACTGTCAATAACCGCAGTCTCACGAGGGGTGTATATGCACACTGACATAATATACTGGAATCAGATGCCACCTATTCTTAAATGATCGGCGGGTATTTATTCAATAACAACGGTGAAGAGTTTGCTATGCCATCTTAAAAATGAGCATTACGTTTCCATAAATGTCACATTTTAATTGGTTGCAGCAACTGGAAATTAATTGGCTTGCTTATCGGAAGTGGGTGCCAGAATTGTTTAATTAAGTACAGGGCTTTCTAGATGGTGTCTTTGTGCTCTAGCTGTAGCCAAGCTGCTGCCAATTAATAGGCTAATGTCAGTACTGTGGAAAGCATCCATCCTTCAGGAAGATGGCTGGTACAGAAACCAAACAGCGTGCTAATATTTTGAGAAGGCCAGAAAGATCATTTTATGGCATAACAGCAATCAGCAAAACAAAACAGAGTGATTGAGTACTATGGAACTGATGAAGTCTTAATTCTTAGACCAAACATGGCACAAGGGAGCTGATTAAGCTGATAATTATTTCCATTTGACATTAAAGGGACAGTTCACCTCATTTTAGCAGGGGGCATTATGGTAAAAAATTTAGCTGGCATAATGTATAATTCTTACAGAATCAGGAAGTAAATCACAACATAATGTGATGTGCCTCTAATTTTGCAATCAGATGTTAACATGGTGGTCATCAGCCTTTGGCTTAAATTGTACTGTGGCTAACTTCTGGTAAAAATTTGAGGGTTTTTTTGGGGCAAATATTATTTAACTTTATATTTAAACAATCGTTAAATATTTAAACCATCCTTTTTTAAATACACACCTCTACCAAATGGTTGTCATTTCCTTTTATGGTTAAACATCAGATTAGTCACTCAACACTCACTCATATGCTGAACTGTTTAATCCTGTCAGGGTGGAGGGGAGGCTGAAGCTGATATGAGCCGACCCTCGGCAAAGGCGGGGTATACCCCGTACAGCTCGTCAGACTATTGCAGGACCAACATACACACACAACTATTTACACTCACACTTAAACCTAGGGACAATTTTGAATAGCCAGTTAGCCTATTGTGCATGTCTGGACTGTGGGAGGAAACCGGAGTACCCGGAGGAGACCCTCGTGAGCATGGGGAGAACATGCAACCTCTACACAGAAACAGCCAGTCCTGGGACTCGAACCCAGGACCTTTTTGTTGCGAGGCGGATGTGCTAACCACTACGCCACTACGCTTGCCGACCAAACTTATAAACAAATGAGTTAAAATCACTCAATGTGCTCTAGCAGATAGTTCAGCAAAATATTAATGGTTTAAGACTATATATAAATGTTCCTTAGCATAACAATATTTTCACCGTAATGATTTTTTTGGAAATGTATCACTTGCTTTTCTGGTTTATTCTTCCTGCAAATGCTGCGATGGGAAAAGCATTGACCGTGAAAAAACCATGAAAGGCGTGAATCCATGTCCCTCTGTTCCAGAGAAGTGAAGCCAAAATTCCGCTGCTATTTTGCCAGATTTAGAGCCAATGCTCTCTACTACCAAGGTCCAGCATGTCACCTTGACAGGCTGTCAATCAGCTTGATTCAAGTGTATCCATGCCTTTTTATACTACAGAAAAATAAGGTTTTACAAAAGAATTTCTGGGGAATATAAAAAATGTGCAGATATCACTATAAGGAAAACTTTGAATTCGACACTAGATGAAAAGACAGCTTAGACAAGAAATAGGCTGCTCTGTCTTTAGAATACATGGGAATGGGTGCTGCTACTCATTGTAGGGGAAGTAGACTTGTGGTGGCTCAACATTTTAGAGACGTTATGCCCGCCATTCTTTCTATAGTCAGTGTTAAAAACAGTAAGCAGCATGAAAATGTTTCAAATGATGATGAGTGTCACACTTTGACCGGTTCGTTGAACAGTTATGATAGATACATAGGAAATGATTCATAACAAACCAATAATCAGTGGGGTCTGTAACCAGATTAAAATGAACTTCCCCTGATACAAGGTTTCAATGTGAATTTGTTTTGATGATGCCATCGATGATGTATGACCGCCCCCCGCCAAAGCTTGGATATTGCCTGAAAGTGTTACGCTATTGATGGAATTAGTTCCATTATATTTAATGGAAATCCAGTATCACCCCAGGGTAGCGAGATGCCATCCCGCTAGACAGGTTTACTTCCGTAACCACATTATACACGTCAGAAACGTAATGCGCTTCTTCAATGTTCATTCATTCATTTTCTAAGCCGCTTAATCCTAATTAGGGTCGCGGGGAGGCTGATGCCCATCTCAGCCAACTCTGGGCGAGGGCGGGGTACACTGGGGGGCCATCGCAGGGCCAACACTCACACAACCATTCGCACTCACACCTAGGGCCGATTTGGAGCAGCCAATTAGCCTACTGTGCATGTTTTTGGACTGTGGGAGGAAACCGGAGTACCCGGAGGAAACCCACGCAATCACAGGGAGAACATGCAAACTCCACACAGAAACGCCCGAGCTGGGAATCGAACCCAGGCCTTCCTGCTGTGAGGCGGATGAGCTAACCACTATGCCACCGTGCCACCGCTTCTTTAATGTGATTGGGTTAAAAGCGTTTCTATTCAAATGAGTAATGCATTGCGTGGCAGTAATAGTTTATTTTGCCGGCCAAAAAAACTAAGATACCTACTGCATATGGCACATATAATTCTGTTTACGTTGTTAAAAAAAAAGTGTATTTTCTTTTTTTTTTTATTCTTTTTTATTTTATGGCTTGAAACAAGTAACAGTTTGGAGAGGAAGATAGAGTAGAAGAAGTTACCATCACTCAGACATTCATTCCCATTACAATGGTTGTATAACGACATGCGCACTCTCACGTGTACATACGGACGGACGGACACAGCGTTCGCCACACAAAAAATCAGCATGGT
>JBCNYH010000016.1:1617627-1637792 GCA_039654325.1 Tandanus tandanus
GTGTGCATACAGAGCCATGAATAACATTAAGAAACCACTTTTTAATGGGGGTCCCGCCAGTGTACTGTTGGTTTCGGATAAAACAATTATATTACAAATCTGTGCCTCTTTTGCTATTTTGGATTTTTCTTTTTATAATTCAGGTAGAAAAGTGACTTATCAAGCTGCTAGATGAATCTATTTGATGAATGACTAGGCTTAAGAAAAAGGGAGACGAAGTGCCCTTGAATTTAAACCTCAGTGACGTGCAGACTTGTTCAGTTTAATACAGTTTCTTACATTACCCAACAAACCGTGTTTCACTGGGAGCGTTAATGTTTGTCATATTTTCCCAGGCCATTATAACAATGTCAGATATATAGATATACATTAATCTTGTAACATGGTATCTCTGGAAAGAACGACGTTGCTGTAGTATAGCATCAAGTGGGAATAATTTGTGACGATTAAGTCTCCCATCCATCTTTATTAGTGCACTCAGTCACAGAACAATGATTTGAGCCCCACTGCTTACCCCTACAGTGTAAGGGCCAAGCATGAAATTACAATGCTGAAAGAATGGAAAAACAACAATAACAATAAAAAAAACCTTTCTCTTTCATATTTCAAACTCACAGGTTAGGGTATTGCCAGTGGGCCTTTCCTGTCTGTGGAAGGGAATTTTATACAGCAGAGGACTTGAGAACTTAATAAATAAACCCAGCAGTTACAGTTTTAATTACTAGATTAAAATCTATGTTCACCCTTCTGAAACATTTTGTATTTGTGCCATCAAATTAAGCTCAGTCACACAAAGGACACCTTTATTTAAACAGCTCTAAATGATTTGATATATACCCTGTTGTAACTAAACACTTCTAATTTTCCAAAACAATGAATTTTTGTGGTTTCCGTGTACATGTTTATGCTACAGGAAGTGGTTAGCATGTTTACACTTGAACTGCATTTCAAAATATTTTTGGCTGACAGAGTGGTACATAATGATAGCACAAACGCTTGAAGATATTTTTTTTGAGATTCTGGTCCATGCTGAAATAATTATATCATATTTGTGCTGTAGATTTGTTAGCTTGACATTCATGCTGCAGAATATATTCCCCACACCATTTCACAAGCCTGATTACTTGACACATCAAGTTGGGTGACGTATGAGATTCATCTGACTATATGTTTTTCTTTAGCTAGTTTTCTGATTCCCTGCGATGGCCTGGCGAGCTGTCCAGGGTGTACTCTGCCATCATCCAGAGTCGGCTGAGATGGGTGCCAGCCTCCCCCGAGACTCTAATTAGGATTAAGCGGTTCAGAAAATGAAAAATGAAAAATAATGAAAATGAATAATTTAAGTGATAGTACCTTTCCTATCAACCTAACCTAACCCTCTACCCTTCCTCATTGACAAGACATTTCTGGCAACGGAGGTAGATTTTTTGGTGTTTTTGCATTATTCTTGTAAATAAAAATGAAAAAGATTGTTATGTATAAAAAGTCCCAGGATTAGCTGCCATATGAGAAGGAAAATGTATTTACAAGCCTAATTATTTCATTAACATGGTTGTTTATGTATATCACCACAGTGGGTAGAAGAGCGGAGAAGCTGGTACATTGGTTTCTGGATTTTTAATGAAGTAGGAGACCAATTTTATGCCTGATGATTTTTTTTTTTTTACAAGAAGAGGTTCTTGGTTTTTGGTTCACAAAAAATGGATTTTTTTATGAAGCTTCCAATAAAAAAAATACATTAGTGCTGTGGGTTTAAACAGTTGCTGTGCAAGTAATTTATCATCAAAGATTTTAAACCAGCAGTTGGAGGTGTTGGCTTGAACCTCAGGAAGATTTTTCCCACCGTAACATCAACATGCTTTGTTTTACAATCCATCCATCCTCACTGTATTAACCTCTATATGAAGCACTGTCATTTTATCCTTGCAGAGAAAATCGACAATTTCCTTGACATAAGATTTATTTTTAGATCATAATGGAAGAGCTGAGCATTTTGAAAGTGTGCTTCTGATGCATATAAGCCCTTTCAATATTTTATAAAAAAAAAAAAAAACACCTCATCTTCTCTCACTGCCTTTAAAAATTGTAATAATGCATACTAGAAATGTTTTGATACCTCAGAATGTCCAGCTTTATTCCCAGGTGAACTGAAGATGGAAAATGCTTTTACAGGCAGGAAGCCACGCATGTCACTCAATTATGACCTCTGACAACATACCCTTTAATGCCCTAAGCAGTCTGTCTGGACTGAAAACTGTTTAAAGTGACACTCCAGACAAATTAGAAAAAGTAACCATCCATACATCTGTAGTAGACATGCCTACTTGCTTTTTACATTGGTGAAATAGTCTCTAGGATGTGAATACTTTGGGGATGAATCCTTAATGATGCAAAAAGGAGTATGAAAGATAGATGATGAGGGCAGAAAGAAGCGAGAGATTACAGGTACATAAATCTATAGCTATAAAATAATATGGCCATGGAAATGCAGGTAATAATTTTTCAGTTCAGCATTGCAGTGACAGCTATCATTCCAGCGACAAAAATACTTCGCATTTCAACAGCATGTGTTCAAGGCAAGGCACGGAGAGCTTAAATTTAAACTGTATTTGATATAATAAAGTAAAAGGAAGCATGTATCTGGAAAGATCTTCTTGAAATCAACTAAACTTTAATAAAACACCGAAAGCAAACTATGGGTGGCAAGGCAGTGTTAAAAGATCTCAGAGATAGTTGTGGAAAGGCACAAGCCAGGAAATTGATGCAACAAAAAATAAATCCTGAGGAGCTCAGTAAATTTCATAATCATGAAGTGGATAGTATTACCAGGACCCTTCTTAGATCGTGCCATCCCTCCAAGCTAGATGCTAAAATTTGTAAAGTTTTCAATCGAGTCAACCTACTAAAATTCATAAAAGTCATGTAACTTTCTTTTGTAACTTGTGTTTTGATTGAAGAGTGTGTGTTTAGTCTGGCTAAAAATCCACCTCAATTATGTTCATTATAGCTGCCACTGTATTGTAGATCCACTATCTCTATCATTGCTGATGATTCAGGTTATGGAAGAAGGATAGCGGATCCAATCCGTCATGAATCTACAGTCGGAACTAGGAAGGAATCCACAAAATACTCCTTTGTTCATACCATACTGTATAATTGTTTACCAAAGGCAAGGTGTATATTGGTGAATAGACTCTGAGATGGACTGTCCATAGCACTATTCATTACTATTTAACTAGTGTGAGGCGAATAATTGTTTTATTGTATACTACACAGGAAGCTAAGAAAAGCATTAACCCTGACAACTCAAAATATCAGCTGTCCTTGGATGTAGTGGTGGCTGTATAGCTAGTATTTTTGCTACACATTCTTTCCTGCGAATAATAATACAGTATATATGCTGCTGGTATTTTCATGGCATCAAAGTAAGGGATTTTATTAAGAGTGTTCACTTTAATTTCCTTTTTCTACATTTCAAAAATGAATGGCTTTTTGACACTTAATACTGTGTCTTGATGAAAAGACAGAAACCTTTTAATTTTTTTAATTCAGTTTATTTACAAATCATATTTGGTGGCGCAGTGGTTAGCACGCCTGCCTCACAGCAAGAAGGCCTGGGTTTGATTCCCAGGCTCGGGCGTTTCTGTTTGGAGTTTGCATGTTCTCCCCGTGCCCCGGTTTGTTCCCTGTGCATGATCTCCCCATGCCCCGGTCTTCCCGGTTTCCTCTGGGTACTCCAATCTCCTCCCACAGTCCAAAAACATGCACAGCAGGCTAATTGGCTGTTCCAAATTGCCCCTAGGTGTGAATGTGAATGGTTGTAAGTGTGTTGGTCCTGCAATGGTCTTGTGAGCTGTTCAGGGTGTACCCCGCCTTTGCCCAATGTCGGCTGAGATGGGCGCCAGCCTCCCTGCAACCCTAATTAGGATTAGGTGGCTTAGAAAATGAATGAATGAATTCAGTTCAGCTGCCTTCATATAAAGAAGGTAATTATGATGGCCATGTTTTTATTCTGGGTGGCACGGTGTCGTAGTGGTTGGTACGTCTGCCTTGGGTCCTGGGCTCGGCGAGTGCATTTCTGTGAGAAGTTTGCGTGTTCTCCATGTGCATATGTGGCCTCCTCTGGGTATTCTGGTTTCCTCCCACAGTCCAAAGACATGCACATTGGGTTACTGGCTGTTCCAAAATTCAAATGCCCCTAGGTGTGAGTGTGTGTTGGCTCTGCGATGGACTGGTTCAGGGTGTTTCCCACCTTCATCCAGGGTCGTCTGAGATAGGCTTGGCAACCCTAGTAGGATAAAGCAGTTTGGCAAATAAATGGATTCAATTGAAAACCTGCAATTTTAAAGTACTAAAGAAACTTTTAAAGTACTTTCTTAAAGTAAAGAAATAATATATTAAAAAAATGATGGTTTTCATCTCACTCTCATTTATTAAATATATGGTATATCTCAGTTCCAGCGTTTACATTCAATCTCTTTTATGGCTCTTTTTTTCTAATATACACTGCATCCAGTGAAATTAAATAATTCCATTGTGTCATTTTCATGCCCTTCTGTCTTCTTCCGCTAATTACACATTAGCCACACTTGAAGCCTTAATGTGCAGTGGAACGAGTCTTTGCCGAAATCAATATGCAGCGGAAAGAATTATCCTAATAGCATGGTATAACAGTCTAACATTGAGATTATTTTGGTAGTCAGGACCGGCATGTCCTTTACCTTCCGTAATGCAGAAACATATCAAAGAGAGTAGCATTTTCAATACCACAGCTTATACTGTACTCAGCAGCATGTGATGAGTTTACTTGACTATGGCTTTGCGCTGTACACTTTAAGATGGTGAAATCATCACTCTCAGCCTCTTTAAATCCTCTGCACTCAGGCAGCATGTAATGTTGAAGCAGAGTGGCTGTATGGATGGTTTGTGGTACATCAGTTTTTCTTCTGTTATCTCGCCTTGAAGCCCTTCTGTGAATGATACATTGAGTGTGTCACCGCCTTAAAAGAGGAGCTCGACAAACAGTATGTGAAGTCAATTCATTCTGAATACTCATCAAGCTCAAACCACACAGCACTCAGTGATCCTCCCCACAGGCTGAGCCTTCAAAGGCCTTCCTGTTGAAATTAATCCCTCTTCTTCACATGAATAAGCTCAGGTCCCACTGCGTTGCACAGGCATGCACATCCACAATGAAAAGCTGTTCATTTATCCCCTACATTACTGATTCCTAGATTCAGATCCATCCTAACACCAGTATACAAAGGTTCATCCAGTAAATGCTGTGTAAATTGTGTCGTATTAATTTAATTAGTGGATTTCATTGTTTTGATCAGTTTTGTAGCTCAGCAGAAATAGTCAGAATGTTTTTTTGTGCTGTATAGAGGAAATAGATGCAACATGCTATAAACTGAAGGTCCAGGACATACCTGCCAAAATGTATACACTTTACTTGGGAACAATGGAGGCTTATCTATATATGTCATTGCTCAGCAAAGTTCCCATTCACATAAAGTTGATGTTTTAAATTTGATGATTCAAATGGGGGCGGCACAGGGGCACAGTGGCTAGAACATCAAGAAGGTCATGGGTTTGAGTCCCGGGCTCGGCGAGGGCATTTCTGTGTGGAGTTTGCATGTTTCTCCCCATGCGTGTGTGGGTTTTCTCAGAGTACTCTGATTTTCTCCCACACTCCAAAGCACATTAGGCTGATTGGATGTGTGTCCAAATTGACCCTCGGTGTGAGTGTGAATGGTTGTGTGTGTGTGCTGGCCCTGTGATAGTTTGGCGAGCTGTTCACTGTGTACCCCGCTTTTGCCGTGTTGGCTGAGATAGGCTCCAGCCTCCCTGCGACCCTAGCCGGATAAAGTGGTTCTAAAAATGTAAAAATATAAATCCTACAGCTGTCAACATCTTGTTTTGTAGCAAATGATCAGAATGACATTTGTAAAATTTCTATCAGAAAGGCAAAGTGTAAGTGCAGACTGTGTGTCTATGATATGCAGAACCATTTCCATTTTAAGATCTATAGCAAAGATTGAGAGACACAAGGGAGTTTATGGATGTGGCAAATGTCTGTACATCAGAAAGGTGAATGCGTCACAGGAATGTTGTTTTCCTTTCATAAGTTGAAAAATGTCCAAGTCAAAATGTCTCCTTTTTTGCATGAATTTTTTGTGCGTGAGTTTCAGGTCTTTTAATGTGGTTTTTAAGACTTACCTGGATTGGAAATGGTTCATTGCTGATAAATGATATTACTTTGAGCACAGTTTAACAAATAGACATCTTAAAACAAGAT
This sequence comes from Tandanus tandanus, assembly GCA_039654325.1. NCBI lineage: Eukaryota > Metazoa > Chordata > Actinopteri > Siluriformes > Plotosidae > Tandanus > Tandanus tandanus. The sequence goes on from JBCNYH010000016.1 coordinate 1,623,926, forward strand.
GCTAATCTTTATGCTGGATGACTGTTGTCAACTCGCAGCTGCCTATTATTTTGGGTTTTTGTTCCCTAAAACATTCACTAGATAGTATTCTACAGCATAAATCAAGTGTTAGACTCTTAAATTAAATTATTCCAGGTTGTACCATTATTAATGGCGTCCTTCTCAACCAAAATCTATGGTCATGAGCCTCTGCTGCATAGAAACTCTGCATTTACCAGGACATTTATTCATGACATTATACACTGATTTACACTAAGAACAGTAATCAAACTGTAGAGAGTAAGAAGTTGAGTGAGTTCATTTCCCTCAGGCTTTAACAGATTCGAAGGCAGGAAAACATCATACTTATTTATTCACAGATATAAGCAGCTCATCCAATCAGTGATGCCTCTTCAGCTGAGACAAACTGTATCTTATAAAGGCATGAAGGCGCATACTTAAGCAGAGTCCTAATAGGATAGCCCTTAAAAATGAACAAAAGATGCATTCGTTCGTGTCACAGAGCACTGGGTGTATTTTTATGTGGTCAAAGGCGCACTTATTATCATCATGGTTTTACTAAATTTGATTCTTGTGACATGGAAATCAGGGAATAGGTCAAGGTAACCTCGTTATTACAAGGCTAACAGGCATGGTCATAGGCATCTGGTATAAATAACAAACAATCATTTGCTAAATTTTACATTCCTGACTTTTTACATCACCACGTGCATATATATCTATGACCCCATGACCTTGAAATTAGGTCAAGGTGACCCAGTTTCAATAGACTTGAAGACCTTGACATTAAAGTATGAATTAACAGGTATGAATTGGAAACCGATCCGACAAAAACTGCACCCTCTAGAAATTTATCGGGCATAAATTGACCTCTGTGACCTTGAACAATAGGTCAATGTGACCCAGTTTTGATAGGCTGCTGGGTGTGCTGTAGGGACCATTCAACATTAATATAAAATAAATCCATAAAGATCTGACACTGCTAGAGTGATAACAAGAAGCGTCTCTGGTGGCGCTGGTGGATGTGGACAGCCCCTGAAAATATGGTATTCCCTATGCTTCACGGGGATACAATAATCAGTATCTGCCAATAACCTTATTTTTCACTCAGACAACAGAATTGAGTTGATGCAGAAGGGGTTGTCTAGATGTCTTAACTTGAATTATGAATAGAGAAATAACCAATAGTGTTTTGGCAGCTCTGCTGTGTGTTTTTTTCCTAAAGCCTTCATTCTGTTATGACCCTGGCTAAGGGAATCCAGGAGATAACATGCAGTGCCCCACTCTTCCCATTTCTCAAATAAGGGTCAGCCGGACGCAGGTTTGAAGGCAGATCTGTAGCAGTAGTTTTATTAATAACTTTGGAGAAGAACAATTCCCAAAATAACAAACAAAACAGTCTAAACAAAGAACCCTAAGCTGCCCTAACAAAAGAAAGCAAGCAAAAGACAATGGGCTTAACCCCACTCCTGGCCAAAAACAGGAGAAAACAGATTACAGAACTTAAAGGGCTTCTCCCTCCTACTTATACCACTACAACTTGAATAAAGTACAAAAGGGAAATCACAAAAGCAATGCTCTAGCAGTACACACAATGCTACAAACAATAGCACACACAATAGCACACATTTTAGCATCCCAGCAGGTGAGCAATTGGAGGAGCTTGAGAAGGTGGGGGGTGGGAGGGGGGGTGTTGAAAACAGGTTACCTATGGCAGGAGCCGTAACAATACGCTAGCGGTAATTCTGTCCTTGTGGCTTCAGATTATAGCCATAATCAGAAATATTATAACTGATAATCAGTAATATACCCAAATGGCATTTTGTTTGCACTGCCAGATATTATTTAGATGTGGAGCTGCTAACAGAGATGTACTGTTCAAGGCGACTCCTTTTTTTTTTTTCATTTTAAAACCCAAACCGTAATCAAACAAATTACACTGACAGCAGTGACCTTCCAAATATCTATATTCAAAACCCACAGCGACATTTATGTCTTTTTCTTAGGTGTGGAACAGTAAATCGGTATAAACACAGGCAAAAGAAAGTGAAATGCAATGCTAATATGTGCACAAAAGTCCTGTATGATGCAGTATTAATGATGTCAAGATGATCTCATGATAAATTCGTTTTTAGCCTCTAACTGTGATTTTTCTTCGTTGCTCAGTTCCTCATCCAAGTTCCTCATTAATATTCACCACCCTGCCAAAAAAAGTCTTACACTCTCATATTTTATCAGAATGCCTTTAGCTGTGATTACAGCATGAAATCTCCATGGCACAGTATTAGTAAAACTATGTGATGTCACAACTTTTATTTCAGTTTAGAGTTTTAAGAATTTTCTACCGAGATCTTGTGTTCAGGATGGGAGAGCGTCCCAAACATTCTCACTGGTGTTAAAGTCAAGACCATGTGGTGCCAGCCCATGTGTGATTCCTCATGCTCCCTGAACCATTCTTTCACTGTTTGAGCCCGAATTTTATAGCCGAACCATGAGGGAAGAAAACGTCCATGGGCTATCCAGGTCATTCAGTACCCTTTAATTGCAATATAGCCTCGACCTGATCAACTGAAGCAACCCTAGAGCATAATGGTGCCTTCAGAGGCTTGTACAGTGGCCACTATGCATGATGTATATATACCTGACACGCCCATCTGGAATGTGGTAAATCTGGACTCACATGATGTTTTTTCATTGTTCTAGAGTCTGATCTTTATGCTCACTAGCAAACTGAAGCCTGTTATTATTCTGATTATTCTCACTAAGAAGTGGTTTTCTTATGGGCACATAGCGGTTTAGTCCCAACCCTTAGATCTCATTACATTGTGCATGTGCAAATGCTCATACTTTCACTATTAAACATAGCCATGAGTTCTACTGTCTGTTTTTTTTTAAAGATACAACCTAAACATTGATGTCTGTTTAGGAAATGAGAAGGTACTCACTGCATCAGTTAAGATTAAATAAAATGTTGCCAGCTGAAACATATTCATTAGTGCAGTAATTATCCAAACAAAGGCTCTTGGCTCTTTGCTCATTTAAATCCAGGTGGTGGTTTGCTGTTTTGGCAGGACAGTGTATTTTCTGGCTTCAGAGTTTTGACCTGATCCCCTTTATGTACTGTGACCTGAATGGATTCAGCCAAATGGAAAACTGCACTGCAATATATTTATTATTAATTATATAAAGTTTCTTATGCATTATATTTACAGCTAATTTACTGGGACTGTTCAGCAACATCAACTGAGCCTGAGGCAAGTAATTATTTTGGTATATACTACATGGGATTATAAAAAGTAAATTAAATCACGATTTTTATAGTTTGTATTTACATATTTGAACCGTGACAGAGGCAAGTTAGTTCAACACACTGCATGTGCAGAGCATTAGCACTATGTACAAGTGTATTTTTAAATTAATTTAGACTTTTATTATATACTACACAGAAATGTAAGAAAACCACATGCAACGCTGTTTTAGTATGTACTTCTATACTACACAGAAACTCAAGAAAAGGAAAGTAAAACAGGATTTTTTCATTTATTTTTCCATTTTTAGAGAGGGATTCTGGTGACACTGCCTGATCTAAGTGACTCACAAACTGAGTGTCTGTCGTTTTGATTCAAGTGATATCCATTTAGGATAATGCCTGTCAACCCCTAGATAACAAACCAAATGCTACACTCTGATTGGTCTGCTATCTCGGTATTAAAAATCATTATCCCGAGTGTATAATGCTTGAATCAAAACGAAGGAAACTCACAGTTTGTCATAGACACTTCATCAGTATCTCTCTTTTAAATGGGAAAAAACCCAACATAAAAGTCTTGTTAGTTTTTTTTTTTTATTTATCTCTAACTGGTTAGATTAGAAGTGGTTGGGTTAAAGTCTCACCCGCTGTGATAGCTTATTTCCCCAAGGCCTGTTCCTTGAAGCAGGCCATTTAAGTTGTGTTTGATGGGGGAAAATGCAGGATTAAAAAAAATACAAGTTCTTATCATTAAATAGTTTTATTCCAAATAAAATTGCTTATCATGCAATTAATAGAAGTAACGAAAGAGTCAGCTGGCTAGGGTTAGCTTTTAGCCTAAAGACAACTCAGCTTGAATTAATGTGCACAGAGCTCAGTTGACCGAGTTGGTAATGGTTAAAATATGTAAAACAAAAGAGGGAAAAAACTATAAAAGCCTTGTTTTAGTGAGCTTTTTTTGTGCTCATGTTCTCATGTAGTTTATACTAAAACAATTATGCACCTCAAGCTTGGTGGATGTTGCAGTGAATTGATCCATTCCATTTCAGGGACTATTCAATGACACCCACCTCAAGTTTTTTACCTGTATTGTCATATACAGGTAACAATGGAACATCATTACCGGCAATGAAATTCTTATAATGATTGAGAAAAACTGGTGAGATATAGAAGGAGTGAACCATTATGAGAGATGCTATGTTGGAAAATTGATTATGATTCCTTCCTGTTGTTGAGTATTTACCTGTTGTATAATAGAACAAAATGCCCCAAAGTGCATTTCTTAAATAAAACTCCATGAGAAGGTCAGTAACAGTCAGAAGATGGACACTCCTCGTGGTTTGTGAAACCCCAGATGTCTTTGTGTTTAACTGTTTAGTTTGCTCTAACACACCTTATTAAAACAATTTGTTACTTAGTAAATTAAATTAGTGACTGAGAGGCAATCTTCACCCCAGTTTTCAGGATTCGGACACGGTGATATTTCAGTCTGCTTCACTGCTTTACAAATAAAACAATTATATGATGGTCACATGTGCTGCACAGCCTGGTGTTCTCTTGCTTTCTAAATGCACTAGCTTTGGACTTACTTCTTAGATTTCGATTCCTGCGGGCTTTACGCATATGATTAGTGATGATCTACTTAGTGATATCACATAAATGTCCATAACAATATCAGCAAACAATGATACTTCAGGAAATCATGAATCGATATAAATGAGCATAGAACAGACATGCCAATGTTCCCTGCACACTTTAACTGTGAGGGCATGAATATAAGGACAAAATAATGTCGAGTTAATGCACTGCTAAATGAACCGTAAAAATACAGAAAAACATATTAGGCTGGTAAAATGTGGTCTAAAGGGAAATTGTGCTTCAGTGATTTTATGAACACAGTCATGGATTGAGGATGATGAGAGAATGATGTTAGAAAGATAAGATAATGTTTGCTGCATTTGTCGAAGAATTGGCTGGGAATGCTAGATGAACAGAAGGACTGTCTGAAGTAATGCCATCTTGATTTATGTGTTCAGCGTCATCCAAGAGCAGTTTCTGAAAGTTTCTATACACAAAGAGCTTTTTACAAAACGAGAGAATTTCTCAGAACGCTGGTATGTAAATGGCTTTAAGGTGATAGGATTATATAACTGATTTATGCACAGAATCAGATTGTGTTCAATCGGAGAACTAGAACTTGTATAGCTAGTCCTCGGTTAAGGGGCGGCACAGTGGCGTAGGGGTTAGCACATCTCCTTCACAGCAAGAAGTTCCTGGTTTGAGTCCTGGGCTCGGGCGTTTGTGTATGAGTATGCATGTTCTCCCCATGCTTGCGTGGGATCCTTCGGGTACTCCGGTTTCTTCCCACAGTCCAAAGATTTGCACATTAGGCCAATTGGCTGTTCCAGATTGCCCCTAGGTGTGGATGTGTATGGTTTTGTGTGTGTGTGTGTGTGTGTGTGTGTGTGTGTGTGTGTGTGTGTGTGTGTGTGTGTGTGTGTGTGTGTGTGTTCGCCCAGAGCCAGCTGAGATAAGCTCCAGCCTCCCCGTGACCCTAGTAGTAGGATTAAGTGGTTCAGCAAATGAGTGATGAATGAGTGATGCTACAAAAATCCATGATGGGTCTACGATGGCATTTTCCGTCACACAACATGTGAGTTTCATACAACACGTTCAGAGCTGCCCTAGGAATTTTGTGGACCTGTTGTGAGATATGTGACAAGGGCTTTAATCTTTGTGAGAACATTAAAATATCCTTCAACAGAAATCATTGTAATATTGTTCAGCCACTTCTGTCTTAATATTTGCGTAAATAATAAGTTACATTGCTCTGGGTCACCGTTAATTAAAAATGAAGCTGTATTTAGTTATTCTGGCTCTAAAGTGGAGCAGCACTCATCAGATCAGTGGAGGAATCCAGCACAGAAAATGTGCTTGCTAATGTCTGGAACAGTGGTGTGAAAACGGAGGAATTATACTGCAGCCAAGTCAAGTTCTCAACATGATATTACCCATCATTAACCATGCAAAAATCTTAGATAAAACAGGGGTATGGTTTTTACTGTTCTTGTTTATTGACTATCCAGATGTTTGTGTTGCCATGACTTCCTTCTAGTTTTGATGGATCATATATGTTCATTTGTTCATGTACATTTGCTTGTGTCTGCTGTCCTTTTCATTCATTCATTCATTCATTCATTCATGGGACACTTTCATTTCCCCATGGTAAGGTAAGTCTGTTGGGCTTTTTACACCCGAGCCTAGTGGCTCATCAGGCCGGTGCTTATCCCTGGTTTCTGTAGCGTGAAGCGACTAGGAGTTCAACTCCTCCTGGATGGGACGCTAGTCCATCGCAGGTTACCTTCCCAGTATTTTTACTGGTACCCATTTATACTGCTGGGTAGACAGAGGCACAATTGTGGTTAAGACCTTGCCCAGGAGTCTTAACACGGTGGGGGTCCAACGGGGATTCGAACCCATGATCTCTCAATCGTGAGCCCGGCACCCTCACCCTAAATGAACAAACCGGCCCCCATTTCCCCATGAGGGAATAATAAAAACATGAGCTGTTTCCAAAGGAAAGTTGGAGGTTTATGCCACATATTCTTTTTTGCAGTCTTTGTTCCGTAATGATGTTAGGGTCAAGATAAAAATATGTAGATGTTAAGATTAAAGGTCTGCAGAGTCATTGTTACAAGTCAATAGTGAACTTTAGTTTGTTTCATTGTATTTTATTGGCTCCCTGTTGCTATGGAGAGAGTCAAGATTTACCATCCCACCATCTATTATCTCTACCGCTTATCCATCAGGGTTTCTGGGAAAGCTGGAGTCAATTCTAACTGACTTAAAGTGGCAGGAAGGGTACAACCTGATCAGGTTGTCAGCCCATTGTAGGACTAAACCTGGCACAAACTTCTGAATCATTCAAACTTCTGGGGAATTTAAAGTAGCCAGTTGATCTAATGTGCATGTTTTTGGATTGTTGGAGGAAACCAGAGTACCCAGAGTAAACCCATGCAAGCACAAAGAGAAAATGCAAGCTCCACACATAAATGCTCATGGCCAAGGTTCGAACCTTGAACCTTCTCACTGTGAGATGACCGTGATAACTACTGAGCCACCATGCTGTCCCAACATTAACCAATTGTGTAGGTGTCTATTATTGCTTGAAAGCTGTTAGCTCCACTGTGAGCCGAGGTATATCATGGATTTAGTGCAGAAGGAGAAAAAGAAGGGTAGATATGGTTTTATAATAAAATAATTTTTATTTTAAAAAATAGGGTTTTGTCTGTTTGTTTTTTTTTTTTATGATTACTCCTCAGTGATGTTGAATTCTGAATTCCAGTTGGACTAAAGGTGTTGATTCATATTCTATATGGTTCAGCGAGTAGTTTCTGTGTGTAATTGATAGTAGTACACACTACAATAGAAAGGTGTGATTTGATTGGAGCTCAACTGACCTGCCTCTGTCATGGTTAAAATATGTAAGTATAAACCATAGAAATGTTGTTTATGTTTGCCTTTTATGTTCCTGTGTAGTATATACCATAACAATTATACTATACTACTGTGTACTATATTTAATAAAAATTTTACAGTATATACCATAACAATTATACAGTATATATTATAACAGTTATTCACCTCAAGCTCGGTGGATGTCCCTGAATTGAATATTCCCCTCGATAATTGGTCTCATGGACTATTCAGCAACATCCACCTTGCCTTTGGAGCATAATTGTTAAATATGCTGAAGTTTCCTGTGAGGAGATGTAAAGGTCAGATGTGAATGGATAAATTCAAGTTTTGCTGCACAGGAAAGAGTGGTAGCAGGACAAGCTGATTTTTTTCAGGAAGACGAAAAAAAGAACAAAAAAAAAAAAAGGGCTGCTTGGTGCCTTCTCAAAGACTGACCAAGACTTTCGATATATTTTACAGGTTTTCTTACAGACACCAAACCGACAATATAAAATAATTATAGTAATTATAAATTCTTAGTCTAAAGATAGGGCGGCATGGTGGAATAGTGGTTAGCACGTCTGCCTCACAGCAAGAAGGTCCTGGGTTTGAATCCCACACTTGGTTGTTTCTGTGTGGAGTTTGCATGTGCTCCCAGTTTCCTCGGGGTACTCTGGTTTTCTCCCATAGTACAAAAACATGCACATTAGGCTAACTGCCTCTTCCAAATTGCCGATGAGAGTGTGAATAATTTTGTGCGTTTTGACCTTTGATGGTCTGGTGAGCTGGTCAGGGTGTACCCTGCCTTCTCCCAGTGTCGGCTGATATAGGCTCCAGCCTCCCCGCGACCCTAATAGGAGTAAACAGTGTGAAAAGTGAGTTAGTGAGTCTAAAGATAACTTACATTTAAGCAAAATTTGTATTTGTTGTTTTGTAATAAATATGCGATGGGTAAAGATTGGTTTGTCTGTTCATGCCAGGTGTTTTGTTCATGGTCTCTGTGTTGATGTGTATGTACAGTTTACAAACTAGATCAAAATTAGTTAACACTTGTGTAATTCTGTGGAAAAACCATGATGTCACAATCAAATTCATGAAATCCTTAAATATTCAAACACAGCATGCGTCACACACAGGCTTAATGAGTTTGCTTCACCTTGTGGTAATGGGGAATATATGGGGTTATCGTGGTGTTTTTATGCATATTGTTTGGAGCAGTAGATAATATACATACAGGTGAAACTCGAAGAATTTGAATATCTTGCAAAAGTTAATTTATTTCAATAATTCAACCTAAAAGGTGAAACTAATATATTATATAGACTCAAGTGAAATATTTCAAACCTTTATTTGTTATAATTTTGATGATTATGGCTTACTGAAATAAATTAACTTTTGCACGATATTCTAATTTTTCGAGTTTCACCTGTATAATTTAATGAAGGCATCAGCATACACATTGTCTGGTTTATATGGACAGAAGCTTTAAACATCAAATTGTTCGATGCTGTGGTTTATCACATATATCATGTGTATCTGTCGCCCCCCGCAGTCTCAACTTATCAATTACAGTTTTGTGCTAAACCTGTTGTAGGTAGTGCTTGGAGGAAGAAAAATGTTATACAAACTATTTAACTGGTGAAAAAAATAGTTAATTTAAATTAGATTTCAGATTTCCCGGCCAAAATCTACTGTTATTTCCATCCGAAGAAGCATGAAGAAGCCCTGAACTGAAGTGGCATTGAGAGTACATCTTCTGTCCATGTAGTGTGTATCTTTAAAAGTAATTCAAACTGATCTTGATGACCACCAATGTACCTTAAAACTTTAGGTCCAAGATATATACCTTTGATGGTACCATCACAGCATCAGGCTAAAGTGGTTTCTAATCATGTAACTCTTGTACTGAAAGTTTAATTCTGATACAGTCTGTTTCTCCCTCACTGTACAGATGCAGGAGCTGTTCTACGAAAACTATGAGCACAAGAAAGGCTTCATTGATGAGCTTCACAGCAGCAAGATTCACAATGCCATCACTCTGCACCCCAATAAGCGCCCGGCTTACCAGTACCGCCTACACAACTACATGCTGAGCCGGGAGATCTCACAGCTGCGCTACCACGCCATCCAGCTGCATCGCGAGAGCACGAGCATGAGCCACCTCGGTAACACAGAGGTACAGTGGGAGGACCAGCAGCTGGGTGCGCCCCCTTCCTACTCCCGCTACCAGCCTACTGAACGAGCAGACGTCATCGAATGGGATTTCCTTAACGGGAGATACCTATATTCTACTAGTGAAAAGAACATGCCTCGACAGGGTCTCGGGAACGTACTGCGCTCTGCCTTAGAGGACACAGTGCTCCAGGTGATGGAGATGATCAACGAGAACGCCAAAGTTCGAGGCCGTGTCATTGATTTCAAAAAGGTCCAGTATGGCTATAGGAGGGTGAATCCTCTACATGGTACCGAGTACATCTTGGATCTGATGCTGCTGTATAAGAGGCACAAAGGGCGAAAAGTGACAGTGCCAGTTCGCAGACATGTCTACCTACAGCAGTCGTTTAGTAGGCCTTATTTTGATGAGCCCGAGCGGCTTGATGTAGCTGAACTAGTGGAGGCAATTAACAGTGACTTTCAGTCTTTTTTGCTTCTCTCTAATTCACTCAAGGTCTTTTACCCATTTCAGTTTTTGGAGTCTAACAAGGAGATACACGAGCAAGGACAAAAGAAGCTGCATATTCTCGTACCGCTTACCGGGCGCTATGATACATTTGTGCGCTTCATGAACAACTTTGAGAAAGTCTGCCTCGTTTCTAACCAAAATGTAAAACTAATCATCATCTTGGTGGATAATGATAGCAACCAAGACAAGGAGAAGCATTTGGACTTGATAAAGGAGTACCATAATAAATATCCAAAAGCAGATCTCTCTGTAATACCAATGACAGGAGAGTTTTCTCGGGGTTTTGCCTTAGAAATGGGTGCCTCTGCTCTTAGTAATAACTCCTTGCTGTTTTTCTGTGATGTGGATCTGATCTTCAGTAGCGATGCACTCCAGCGATGTAGAGACAATACCATTGAGGGGAAACAGGCCTATTTTCCTGTTGTATTCAGTCAGTACAATCCCAAAATTGTCTTCACTGGGAGCCATACTGAAGACAGCAACTTTGTCTTTACCAAAAAAACTGGCTTCTGGCGAGATTACGGCTTCGGCATCACCTGCATATTCAAAAGTGACTTGCTAAAAGCTGGAGGTTTTGACACTTCAATCCAAGGCTGGGGGCTGGAGGATGTGGACTTGTACACAAAGATCATCAACTCCGATGTAAAAGTGTTCCGTTCACAAGAACCTGGCATAGTGCATATTTATCATCCTGTCCAGTGTGACACTAATCTAGAGCCCAAGCAATACAAAATGTGCCTGGGGTCCAAAGCGAGTACGTATGCATCTGCGATGCAGTTAGCCGAATTGTGGCTAGAGAAACATTTAGGCATAGGATACAGGAACAGAACTTCCTCCTGACATTCCAGCTATCTGTCAGTGTCACTGGAGATTACCTCAGTTCCTTAGTACCTGAACACAAAAGACTGATTGGGTATGTTTGTAAGTCTAAAGTAGGGTTGCCACCTGTCGCTTAAAAATCAGGAGAGTCCCATATTGAAAACAAGTGCACTCTGAGAGTACAAACCTCCGCCAAGCCAAGCAGTCTCCTATACGAAACAAAATGATGAAAATCGTCCTATCTCACAATGTTAAAGAATCCTTAAAAAAAAAATTTCCTGGATCCAGAATTTGATTCGGATCATCTCCAAAACCTAATGAAGTCCTCCTTGTCCTAAGCACCACATCTGGTAGAAATTTCATAGGATTCCACACATATGTTTTAGCAAATAACAGAAAGAACACAGCATCCCCTGCTGGGCCTGCTATAATATGACACTTCCAAAAAATCTTACAATGTTAAAGATTTTATTTTTATCCATAATCCATAATTTGATCCAGATCATCTCCAGAACGTAACTGAAATTTCATTGTGCGAAGTCTCGCCTCTAGTAGACATTGTTATGAAAATCTGCACATAACTTTTTTGCATAATCCTGCTAACAAACAAACACACCAACTGAGGGTAAAACGTAATCTCCTTGGTGGAGGTAGTAGAAACTCTAAGTCAGAATGACTGTGTCAGAGTATCATTCTCATGGTGTACTGTCCTGATTATAGAGACCGAGTCGAACGGTTCTTTAAAAATGTCCCTTGTTTATTTTTATTCTTGAAAGTCTTTAGTCTAAAGTGTAAGCAAGTGTGTGATTTTAAAGGTACTCTAGCAAGGTTTGGTAAAACATATTTATTTGTGCAGTCGACTCTTTCACAGCGTCTTCCAAAGATCATTTAGGAAAGTATTGATACCATTTGTTTTGTGCTCGTTGTTAAAAACATGAGCTTTGCTGATTTACTCAGGAGCATATTCCTCATCACATGACCACCGTGCGTGAATGTTCTGTATTATTATTATTGCCATTAAAGCCGTTTGAGTGCTACATAAGTGCTCTTGTTTAAAGGTTAAAGTGGACACAAACATCACCATGAATAAATAAATTATTTAGAAATTAATATATTTCCATGGAGACAATATTAATAAAAGTACCATAATTGTGCTTTGAATGAAACTGAAGATAAATACATAAATAAATCATCTTTATACTTATAAAATATTTTTTTATTTCTGAAGTATTTTTAAAGTTATCGTTACGTTTATTTTCTAGTTGCAATAGGATCGTTAGGTTAAGGTACTGGTTGCCTTCCAACATTTGCTGTATTGACTCTTTTTCTTGTGTTATTTTTGTGATGTTAAGCTGTTGTGAACAAAGTGCATCTCTTATCATTTTTACTTTGTGGCAAAAGTTAATTTCATGTCAATAAAAATAAGCTTTCAGTTTAAGTTGATATTTATAATAAATGTTAAAATGCATAAACCTGTGATTCATCTCTGGTCCTGTGTGTCTATTTACAAGTAGCGATACACTCACTGTATTTGGTATGATGTATATTGCAGTTTGGATATGGTTTTGTGTGTATTTGCATATACTGTGTTCAGTATGACTCAGATTTCCTCCCACAATACAAAGATATGCATATTAGGTCAACTGGCTACTCTAAATTGCCCATGGGTGTGAATGTATGTGTGAATGATTGTTCATCTCTGTATTGAACCTGCAAGATTAGTGATCTGTTCAGGGTGTACCTCAGCTCTCTTCCAAAGTCAGATGGGATTGGCTACACATTGGCTACTGACCCTGATGGATAAGTGATACAGATGAAGGATGGATAGATAGATCACAATGTGTTGATCAGTTTCTTATAACAGAGGTTTGGAAAGCTATGATTCAAATCACAGGTTAATAACATATCGATTTGATTTAGGAACTGCCTAAAAGGGAATAAAAGGTCATTATGAGTTGTGTAACACTCGGGAAGAAACTTGTTTGTTAATTATGCACTGAAGTTCTCCTGAAAAATCTAGAAAAATAAAATTATGAAGACGTTTTATTTCTCTCTCTCTCTCTCTCTCTCTCTCTCTCTCTCTCTCTCTCTCTCTCTCTCTCTCTCTCTCTCTCTCCCATGGTGCAGTATTCCCGGCTCGGCTGTGTGTGTGTTTGATATGGAGCAGCTCTCAATGGTGTTTGACGGCAGGTTTAAGGAGCAGAAATCTCCCGAGTCGATCTGGACACCGGTGCCAGATGACCTCATCCCCAAACCGCGGTACACAAAGAGTGTGTGTGTGTGTGTGCGTGCGTGCGTGCGAGCGTACATATGTGCTCTGTTGTATCTCACTGCTGGTTAAAAAACAGGGATGAAATGGGAAACAAGACAAACAAACAAATATTTAAAATGGGAAAAAGGACACAAACTGATTTGAACAAGAGAGGAATGTAGGAGGGAAAAAAGTGAAAGAAAGAAAGAAAGAAAGAAAGAACACCAAAATGAGGCTGAAGCCTGATGGAAGGAAAGAAAGAATGAAAGAAATAAAAAAAAAGGACACACACACTTACAAACCACCTCATTAAAATTTCATGAGATATGAAATGACGTGTGTGTGTGTGTGTGTGTGTGTGTGTGTGTGTGTGTGTGTGTGTGTGTGTGTGTGTGTGTGTGTGTGT
>JBCNYH010000016.1:1643396-1662625 GCA_039654325.1 Tandanus tandanus
ATTTTATTTAACTTCATCTATTGTTTTTATTTCATTTTTTAAACACAGATGAATTTAAAACAGCAAGCTGGAGGAATGAGAAAGGCCACATCAAGAGGCCCATGAATGCCTTCATGATTTGGGCAAGGATTCACCGGCCTGTCTTGTCCAGGGCTATCCCAAATGCCAAGAGTTCGGAAATCAGTACGCAGCTTGGGGCCGAGTGGAGCAAACTGAGTGAGGAACAGAAAGCTCCATATTATGAAGAAGCAAACAGGCTGAAAATGATCCACACCCTCCAATTTCCTGGTGAGAAGCACATGATTTCCACACAGTTAGGAAAATATCAAGACAAGCATGTCAACCCTGAATCTTTTTGTAGTTGTTACACCCCCCTGTTTAATTACTGTATAAACCTTTCTTTCCTATAATGTAGATTACATTTTCAAGCCAGTGAAACGAAAGAAACCCAGCCATCAAGTGAAACCTCTGAGCAATGTTTTGGATGCCTCACCAACTGTAGCTATGGGACAGCCTCAGACATCTGCACCTCATCACTTCCCTGTGGCTTCAGTCCCAGACTCCACCTCACCGGACTCCACTGTGGAGATCCCTCTGTCATCTGGTAAAAAATAAATACTGTCACTCTTTTTACTCTTACACACACTAATGGCCTTTTGTCAAACTTGAGCATTTTCAAATCTGATTATTTCAGTAATAATAGGGGGACATTAAACCTCATTATCCATATATATTTTTTCTAAGGTTTCTATGTATTTAATTTCATTGTTAATGCTATTATTTGGTGGGCAAAAAAAAAATCAGGACACACCGGCCAACACTGAGACTTTTTTGTGGTTGTTATGCAGCTTGTTGAATTATTCTGTGCGTTTCTTTCCTATAACGTAGATTCAGATTATGAGTCAGGTCGACTCAGCTCAGAAGTGGAACCTCAGAGCTCTACATCTAATGCCTCACCAACTGGACCAACAGCCCCAGGACTGCCCCAGACATCTGTGTCCCCTGTAGCATCAGACAATAACTCCACCTCACTGGACTCACAGACTACTCTGTCATCTGGTACAAAATACTTGTATTCTTCTACTCATCCACAATTTGTTAAACTAAACTATGATAATAGGGCAGTGGTGGCCCGGTGGTAGGGTGCTGGATTACTGATCCCAAGGTCGGGGGTTCAAGCCCCACTATCAACGGGTTGTCACTGCTGTTCCCCCAGTGCAGCTAACGGGGTTATTAAAGACCGGCCATGTCTCTCACTGTCTGTGGTGAGAGGTGTGTAAAAGAACCATTACTGATTTTCGTAAAGAGTAGGCTGCATATGCGATGGCGATGGCTCTGCGATGGCTTGGCGAGCTGTCCAGGGTGTACTCTGCCCTCGCCCAGAGTCGGCTGAGATGGGCGCCAGCCTCCTCGCGGCCCTAATTAGGATTAAGCGCTTCAGAAAATGAATGAATGAATGAACTATGATAATAATGATAATATAATAAAAAAAAAGAATAAACAGTTCATAGCTAGTCAAGCCCCAAGCCAGGGGGCCAGACTCTGTGTCTGAGGGAGCGATTCTGCCCATTACTTGGAACATCCCACAGTGAGAAATTGTAGGATTCAATGTAGAGTGTGTCACATGACCTACACACTCTATAATGATATCACATTTGACATAACTTACAAATTGTAAGTTACAGTCAGTGGTTGTAATTTGAAAGTTACTAAACAGTCTCACGTGCCTTTTTTTCCCCCAGGTGACCGTAAGCAGACATTCCCTGAAGCTCATCCAGAACATAGCAAGAACGAAGTGAGCTGGAAGAAGAAGAAGAAAGTTTGTGAGATGACAAAGGAAGAGAGAGAAATCTATCGCGAGGCGGCACGTGAAAGAAAAAGAAGGGAGAGAATGAAGAAAACGGAAGAGGAAAAAGAACTTGTGAGAAAGAAACAACGTGAGTACTGGCACAGAAAGAAGGAGCAGGTCATGTTTGCCTTACAAGGTGGAGATGGGAAAAAGATGGATGAAATTGCGAAAGAACTAGAGAAGCGAAGGGAGAGGGATAGAGAACGACAGAGGAAAAGACGGTTTATGGAAAGTGAAGAGCAGAGACAGAAAAGACAGCAAAAAGACAAAGAACGATTTCATGCAAGACTATCACGAGAAACTGAAGAGGAAAAAATGAAGAGAAAGGCTCAAGACAAAGAAAGAAAGAAAGAAAGAAGGTTTCAGCAGAGACTGAGAAGACAGCAACAAGCAAATGGTAGCATGGAATCCGCACGCTCCAATGAAGGTCAACGTTTTTAACCCATGTTTAACCAGGGTTTTACCATAAAATGAAATTTCACCTGTTTGGTAGAGACCTGTATAAAAAAAATAACTGTGGAATTGTTTGAATAAAAAGCATTGTTGTTATTGTTGAAGCAAATAAATAAAAATGAAAAGAAAAAAACATTCAGTGCTTTTCTTCATGGTATGGTCTTTAAAGGGTTAACAGGAAATATAGATTAATGACAAAGTGACAAAAATATATTTTAGAAATATGCTTTATTTATGTTATATTATAGCACTGAGTAATACTGCATATGTTGATAAATGTCAACATAAAGACAACATGATAGGAACTTGAAATTGTTCATATGAAATAACCTTATATACCTTATTCACAGGTGTCTCAAGGCCCGCGGGCCAAATCCTGCCCGCCAACTCATTTCACGTGGCCCTCAAGAGCTTTCAAAGACTATGATTATCGTACATTCTTTGCATCGACCATTACCCTACCATTACCATCGTCCATTACCCTGAAACCTATTCATCATCCTACCAGTAGGTGGCAGCAACCTATTTCAAGTAGCTCATCATTCATGATTCAAGTAAGAATGCATGCTAGCTTGTCACTGTTAAGTGTTGTCCGAAAATTCAAGTGAATAAACGATTCATTCTGCCCTGCAGATTTCATGGTTGCCCTTTTAGAATAGATGTTCTGTGATTATTCGACCCTCGATCATCTTTAAATTTAATGATGTGGCCCTCAGTGTAAATGAGTTTGACACCCCAGAATATTCACTCGACCCTCGATTTAACAGACAAAAAGTGGGGAGCACTGGTCCGGTTATGCCGATTGTCCGTAGCTTCCCAGAATGGTTCGGAAGTGGGTAATAACAACAATTTAATTATGGAAAAATAGGGGAAGAATGCTATGTATGTATATAGAACCACATCATCCAATGTAAATGTAATTCCAATGTAAATCCACCACAAAAAACATGTGAAATAACAAGAGAAAGCGTGGGGGTACTGCTGACTGCGGTAAACAAACTGATGCACTGACGCGTGCGCCAACTAACGTCTGCCCTTGCCGACCGGCGAGCTCTCCTGGACAATTTGGCTTTGTCCGCAGCTTCCGATATCCGTTAAACCGGGGTCCGTAGAATCGAGGGTCCAGTGTAGTCCTCACTGCATATTATTTAATGGCACTTTGAATGAGTCCACGTTGCCATTTTAGGATGTCAAAATAAGGAAGAATTTTAATCACGGCCTGCTATAACTATAATTATGTTGGAGCTCTTAAAAGTTGGTACAAAATCAATCCACGGTAGTATTTACAGCACAAACTATGCAACTTTGCTTGAGCTTTTTGATAATTTGGATATACTCTGAGGCACTTTATGTGCTCACAATATATCATGGCTGTGTGATTGATATTTAGGGAGTTATTGCAGTCTGAAAATGGATTCTAATCTAAAACTCACTTTTCTGAGGAGAGTAGAAAGGGGGAAAAAAACGGGTTAAAAAGTAGAAATTCTCAGAATTTATAAAACATTTGACACATAGCTTGATCTTTGGTGCCAAACAACATATACATGAAGTCTGAACAAAATCTGAGATGGTGTAGCAACACCTCTTATCTGAACTGGCATGGAATTACCCACATTACCTAAATCAATACATATGTCTGAAAGGACGATTGTCTTAAAGTAAAATAACATACTTTATGTCAGCGATAACCACAGGCTTCAGAAAAACGCTTTTTAAATCTGTGCTTGCGTGGGTTTCTTCGGGGTTCTCTGGTTTCCTCCAACGGTCCAGAGACCAGCACATTCAGGGTGTACCCCGTCTTCACCCAGAGTTGGTTTAGAAAATGACTGAGTGAGTGATGAGTGGATGCTGCGGTTGCTTTCAAGCATTATCCACTCCAGATAATGTCTTTTAAATTGCTACAAAGTGGACCAATCGTATGGCTCAGTTTGCATGTAGTGTATACTAATATTAATTTATTAATAAGTAAATATATGTATACACCCCCCCCCACACACATATTTCATATTATATTTATATTTATATATATATAGTTTTATACTTGTATATATATATACTATATATATGTGTGTGTGTGTGTGTGTGTGTGTATATATATATATATATATATATATACACACACAAGAGTCTCCACATGTGACGTGCTCCACCCTTCTATAGATTTTCAAGCCATTTCCACCGGATGTTGCGTCATAGACCTCCTCTGTTGCAGCCTTGGGTCTAGCGGAAGCAGTTTGGAGATCAGGTGAAGATAGAGCGGCTGCACCAACCAGTCTGAGTGAAGTGAAGGGAAGAGAAGTAGCTCTTGGGTTGTAGTTAGAGAAGGGTGCTAAAATCAGCACCATCATGGCTGAAGAGATAGCCAAGGCGCAAAGTGCGAAACCCGGAGGGGACACCATCTTCGGTAAAATAATTCGTAAGGAGATTCCTGCTAATATAATATACGAGGATGACCAGGTTGGTGTTGTTTCTATTAGCTAGCTTGCTACAGTTCAAACAGCGCGCGTGCAGATTACGAGCCGCACTGCTCGCAGTAAAACAGTGAGGTAAATGTGCATTATGAAGAAAAGTTCGGGTCGTGGACGTGTTTCAGCTCATTTATCCAGCACTGACACCGAACGAGCATATAGATATGAAACCAGGGCAGCTGGGTCGTGCTGGACAGGTCGTCATACTGGGCTCTTAGGTTTATTTTTACTTTGCTTAAGTGAAAAAAGTGCTACTTATGTTCTTCAGAGCTCTCAGTGTTTTTGCAAAACGAAAAGAGTAATAATAACAACTCATCATCAACTCTTTCTTATTAGCTTGTTTGGTCAGAAATATTAATAGCACACTTGGACGTGATGTGACGTATCAGTGGAAGGTTCTGGAATATTATTAATGTTTGTCTGTAATAAATAACTAGAGTATTATTATAGTTTTCATTAATAAACATAATGTTGGGATAGTCTGGAGAAGGTTTGGGAAATGTTTATTATTATTATTATTGTTGTTGTTTTTATTATTGTTATTATTATTATTGTTGTTTTTATTATTGTTATTATTATTATTATTGTTGTTGTTGTTTTTATTATTATTGTTATTATTATTATTGTTGTTGTTGTTATTATTGCTATTGTTATTATTGTTATTATTATTGTTATTATTATTATTAATATTATTACAATTATTCTTATTATTGTTGTTATTTTTACTAATATTATTGTTACTACTACTATTATTATTATTGTTACTACTACTATCATTGTTGTTATTATTACTATTAATATTATTATTATTATTATTATTACAATACATATTAATGTTATTGTATAAATTACTACAATTACACTGTTATGAGGCTAGTGACATGACAAGTACCTGGATGACCGAAGTCGAGAATACACTGTGTAGCCAAAAATATGTGGACACCGCCATCACACCCATATGTGTCCATAATCCACGGACATTAATGTGGTAAAGGTAAAGTCTGCTGGGCTCATCCGGTTGGAGCCCGGTTTCCTTGGCGTGAAATAGCTAGTTCATCTCCTCCTGGGTCGCTAGTGGAGTTAATTAATGTAGATTTGGTGTGATTCTTTAGTCTTATAATGACCGTTCTTGTTCAGGGAAGAATCTCCACTCGATTTTTGATTGGATTTGTGTTAGTCCAGCTGCCTAAGCATTGGTAAAATCAGGCACTGACCAGCGTTTCAGAGAATGGTGCTGTGCAGGCATGGTTCAAAGTTTGTTGGGATTGAGGTCAGGTTTCTGTGCAGGGTGTTGAACTTTATTTTGTTTCGACCTTGAAAACAATTTCTTTACCGAGCTTGATGTTTGCAAAGTTCAGTGTTATAATAAAAATGTTCAGGCCCTTTAGTTCCAGCGCAAGGAGATCTATATACTCCAGCATGCAGAGTCATTATCATACAGATAGCCGGAGAATAAATGCAGGCCATACACCAAACTTAGTTTAAATAATACACTGAAACTTATTTTAATGTATCAGTATGAACCAGTCTTAAGCACTGTCAGCACATTTTCCCAGCAGGAATAGCACGCTCAACACAGAGCTACCCTAAAGTAAATAGTTAATGTTTGTTAAAATGAAAGTCAGTATTACATAATTTGTCCTGATTCACATTTGTTGCAACAGATCAACCCCGTTCATAAAGTTCATATTCCGGCTGTGTTTCTAAGTGTGTGCCTTGTAATATTATACATTAGTGTATACTTCATGGAAACAGGGCGATCTTATTGGTTAACTTTCTTGTGATAGTTAACAATTATGCACCAAAGGCCAAGTGCTGAGCCAGAGGTGCATAACTGTTTTAGTATATACTACAAAGGAACATCGGGGGGAGAAACACACTAAAAAGAGTTTATTTTTTTTAAAACTCATTTTTAACCATGACAGAATCAGTAATGTGAATTTTGTGCTCCGAGCCAAAAGCTAAGCAGTCGCTAAGCTAATATGCTAACAGGCTCTTCCATCTGTCCTAGAGTTATTCCACAAAAGTGGAACGAAACCATTTAATGCTTAAAAGGATTTTTTTTTCATCTTCTAAGAATTAGGCTTTTTCCCCACCAAATGTGACCATGCTCGGAGAGAAATCGACACTGCCAGATCTTTTCAGTTGTCTTTCATCATAGGGCACTAAATCTGCCAGTGAGCACATAATATCTGTTTAATTAATCAAACTTTCGTTTTTGTTATTGTAAGCTTCTTTCGTCTCTGTGTTTTCGCTGTCTGGATGTACAAGAACGCATGGCTGCTTAGGTCTTTTGCACTGAAGTCTTGTGCTGGACATCCTGTGAACATTGGAAGACACGTACTGGCTTTACACTGTGAGGTGCACAAAGAAAACATATAAAGCGAAGATTCTATATACACGTTATGCGGAATACGTTACGACCGCATTCTTGCGGATTTCATACATACGGAACTCCAGTCTGGTAATTCCCTCTTTTCTGTGCCGTTCTTTAAAAATGGCAAAGGTTGTTATGGGAGGTTATCTTCTCCTAGAAGTGCAAACAGTTGCAATGGCATTACGAAAACAACAGCGAAAGAGAAAGCATCTTTACTGGGTTCATTCTGAGTTCACCAAAAGCAGGACGAACTGCAAGCTGTCAATCACTTGATAAGCGAACCCGAAGTAAACAAAGAAAAATATCTACAATATTTTTGTTTGTTGAAAGAGCAGTCGGACAGCGTCTTAGAGCTGGTCTGTGGCGTTTGAACTGTAGATCAGGATCTGTGATATCGCCTAGACAACATTTAGCGCCTTGCTTAAGGTATGTAGCAGGAATGTCCATAAGTTTTTAAGTATAAATCATGTCATAATGTCATAAATTAGGAGTACGTAATTCTACGCGTCGACGTACTTGCGCTACACTGGGGTCCGGATGCATGCCCCACTGGAAAATGTTTCATTTTTGAAGTCATTTCGTGGCTTCTGGTGCAGTCTAAATCACAACTTACCTAATAATTTGAAGTAGTTTTTAGGATCAATTTTAGAAAAACAGACTCAATTTTCAAATTAAAAATTTTGATTTCAATATCATTGTGTGTCACTCTCCTCAAAGTCTGACTCTACTCCTGACTCATGACAGTCTTTCATCCCCATTCGGCCTAGGGCCATTTGTAGTAATCTGCACGAGAACCGACGACATGTCGACTGACTAGTGTACTGAGTATCTGTAGTCGACTCAACAGAATTTTCTGTGACAAAAATAAATGGACAAAATTGTTGTGTTTTTCATTCATCAAGAAGCCTAGATCAAAATCAAGTCACATCAAAATCAAAGATGGTAAACATGAATGACGTGCCCATTAACAAATTAGAAAATAGTATAATGTACCAGATACACTTTTATTTTACTTTTTCTCTTTGATATGAAGAAATTTGATAATGTCCCGAGCGTTTTAGTGGCCATTGTGTGATAAATAATCTTTCTGTCTAAGCAACTCAATTAATTTCTTTCCGCATGTTCTATGCACGATCCAGAAGCAGTACAGTATTCTCCCATTTCTTTTTAACCAGTTTAGACCGCTTCTGAAGCGACACGACATCTAAGGACACTTTATCAGAACCGTCCCAAAACTCTAAATGCATTTTCCCTGTTTTTCCTCAGAATGATTGATGTAATCCAACAAACTTCAAATGTTCATAACTTCATCAGTTTTCAAGATATTTCAACAAGCTTGGTACCAATGTAAAGCTCTTGTACAGCCTCCCCTATTCAACCCTGTCACTAAGTCATTTTAAAATTTTTGGTCATTCAGACATATTTTGGCAGATCAGGTCACACATTACATCAGCGACACCTCTACAGTTTAAAGTTCAACGTCGGTCTTAATTCTCATGTGTGGCATCCCAGGCCCGGTTTTCAATGTGGATCTGGCAAAAATCGTTAAATACGCCGATTGCGTTTGCTGCATCCAGAACACGCACGCCGTATACACGCGTATGGAATCTGCCCTGTTTAGAGAAACCATTTTGATTCCGCGAGCCGTATTCTACAGACGCATACTGTGCACGTGGAATCTTAGCTTAAAGCAACAATAGGTTTGCATAAAGGCACACGATTTATCTACAACACACAAAACCCACCACTTCCTGTGAATTGAGTGTAAACCCGACCAAGGCTGACTCGAGAGAGAGGTGCTGAGTGAAATGCTGCTGCGAATGTTTTAATATTCTGTGCGTGAGCAGGTGGTATGCATTGATTACACTGTTCTGTTCTCTCTCTTTTTAAGTGCATAGCCTTCCATGATGTGGCTCCACAGGCTCCTACTCATTTTCTGGTGGTCCCCAGAAAGCACATTCCTCAGATCTCGAAAGCTGAGGACGGAGATGCCGCAGTAAGTGGAGCAGTCTTGTTGTACTGTACATATTCTGAGATGGTTGCATGTATATACTGAATTTTGGAATCTGTAGCAGCAGTTAACTCATCAGCAGTCTTTGTTATCCTCGAGTAAACAACTAGAGACACGTGGGACTGGGAGCTTAGACAGTTTGGATTACCAGTGAAAACATTACCTTTTGATTATTATGGGATACGTTGATGCTTGCTGGCATCTTATCACATTTAACAAAAACCTCTGCAGAGACTTGTGGATTAGATCAACCGTTTCCCAACACGTTAATACTGCGAGTCGTCCAGTTAAGCCCGTATAATTGCCGTACCACAGCTGCAGCAACTCAGATATCTACTCGGGCTTTATTTTTCTGTCTGGCACTCATAGACATGCACCGTATACATCTGTACCCAGTCGGTGGAGTGAAATTACAACCCAAAATAAGATTGGTCTTTTCAACAGCTTTATGAGCGGATCATTGACATTAATTCTGGAAGCAGCAGCAATATTAAAAAAAGAGAAAGGAACCAGCTTAAGCTAAAGTGAAGTGAAATTTCCAGTTATAAAGGAAGTTCTCTTATAATTAGAGAATGTTGGTTTCATCAGATCGAATGTGCCAACATTGTTTTATTCTCAGTTCAGTGTTCAGTTTATAATTCCCCTTTTTACTTTCATTATAAATACATTAGCTAAAATACTTTTATTATAATGGAGTAGAGATGCACTGATTGCAGTTTTCCTGGCCGGTTTCGATTTCTGATTTTTCCGTAAGTGTGACCTGCCGATACCGATTTTTGATGATTTCGATTTTCTTTTGAACGGTCATGATTGGCAGCATATGCAAACCAAAAAATTATTAAATGCAAAATTTAGTTTAAAAAAATTATTCTTTTATTACAATAAAAGTAATGTTTGCACTTTTCCAATAATAATAACAATAATAATAATAATAATAATAATAATAATTATTATTATTATTATTATTATTATTAGTAGTAGTAGTAGTAGTAGTAGAAGAAGAAATATTACCAATATTATTTTTACCAATACGACTACTAATAAGCTATTGAATGACAGGAAGTATGGTATAGAGCAGGGGTGTTGAACTCATCTTCCCCGAGGGCCACATCACTAAATTTCTAGTTCATCGAAGTTCGAGTAATCACTGAACATCTATTAAAAAAGGACAACTATGAAATCTGCAGGGCAAAACGGCTACTATAGGTACTTTTCCTTTATTCACTTTTCATTCCTGACAATGCTTGACATAGTCAAGCTAGCTTGTAGTCTTTCATGAGTCATGAATGATTAGCTGTTTACTTGAAATATGCTGCTGCCACCTAGTGGAAGGATGATGAATAAGGTTTCATGGTAATGGTCGATGCAAAGAATGTACGATAATCATATCCTTTGAAAGCTCTCATGGGCCACAGAAAGACCTGTGATAGAGAATTATTCAGATTAATATATGTAATAGGATTTTATCTCGAGGCCGACAGCCGATAACACCCTCTGTGTTCTGAATAATAATCCACTTCATACAAATGCTGAATTCTATGAGTGTTTAATTATTCATTCAAAATATTTTCTAGTCCGGATGAAAGTGTATCATAGCCGGTGTGAGTCAGCCGGGACTGACAAAGTTCGCAAAAATATGGAATGAAAGTATTTAGTGATCACTTATAGTATTTTTTTAATTTTTAAGAATTAGACTGTTTTCACACCAAAATGCGACTTTACTGGCTTGTTGCGTGGAGCACACCCACCTCAATTCTTACGAGTGGGCGGCCATTTTCTTGCTAGCTTGTGACCATGACAGACTGTTAGCATCCATTGGTCTTATTGAAGCGTTATTCACTCGGAATATATATATATATATAATCCTGAGAAAGCAGGCCAATCAGATTGCTCCGTACCTGTCTAGTATATTCTTATAATAGTTTTGACTGACAATTTGTTAACATTGTGTAAGGTATTATGTAGAGCAATTCATTCATTATTTTACATTATTCCTGTCAGGGTGATGCAGGACGGCAGCATGAAGTGGAAGGGCGTTGAATTAAACTGAAGGGGTTTATTTCACAGTAATAACTGTTTTGCTGGTGGATTGTGTCCAGCAAGCTATTTATTATCGCCAAATAATCCCCATCACTGTGATTCAGTACCCCTTCTGCTACACGTTGGGGGCTGGATCACATTGTCTGGGTTTATTTTGTGCTCATGACCAGCTTGCTGTGCATCATCCCTTACATAAAAGGAGCTTTGGTTACTGCGGAGGCAGAATTCCATTCAACAGGTTATGTAATTCGTGAATTATGATTTCAAGACACGTTCATAAAGCCCTCAGTTACTTGCTTCTCTGTGATGGTAAAACTGGGTGGGATTTATTTACGTGATAATTTACTGTGATCATTTGTTAAGGATCATTTTAATGAGCTGGATTTAATATTTATCAGAGGAAAAGGGTTTCATTTTGAACTCAAGCACCCTCTTTTATTAACTCATTGTCTCATCTTCAGAGTATTTCCCACACCGACTGTACTTTGGTGGGCGGGACTTTAATTTGACAATCTACCGTAGCCTATGTGAGAATTTGTTCATCAGTGTGTTTTGTTTCTGTCTCTCTCTTTTTTCTGTAGCTTCTTGGACATTTGATGCTTGTTGGAAAAAAGTGTGCTGAGCAGGTGGGGTTGCCTAATGGCTACCGGATGGTGGTGAATGAAGGCCCTGATGGGGGTCAGTCTGTCTACCACGTCCACGTTCATGTTCTGGGTGGCCGTCAGCTGGGCTGGCCTCCAGGCTAAAGTGCCCTAATCCACATCAACAATAGCCACAAAAAATGTCTCACTTAAAGCAGCATCATTAATTTCAGCCAGAGCGTTGTGGTGTTTTGTCAATAGCAACGTTATCTTCTGTAATGTTATGGTAGCCACTGAGGATGTAACAGGGAAAACAATAAATGCACTTACCAACTATCTCACCAGTGTCATTGATTTGATTTGTTTCGAATCTGTAACCTTAAACATTTGTATCTACACTGATAATGCTGCTGTTAGTACTCATAATATTTTTCTTCTCCCCTTGGGGGCGCTGTTGCATAATTACAGGAAACATGAAGCCAGCAAAAGTGTGTGAAGCTCAGTGTAATATCCTAGCTTTTCCTCCAATGTATCATCATTTAAAAATTTTTAGCAGATTTATTTTAAATTTTTGGGCAGGATGATTTTATTTTAAAATAATACAATGAAATAATAAAGCTTTGATCCCTGGGATGTAGATCACTTTAGTTCCTGCTGTGGAATCAAGAAATTGTAAATACTTAACTTTCAGTTACATTTTTATATTTGGTATTTATCTGCTTAAAAAGTTAACTGCACACAAGCTAAAAACAATTGTGTGTCATGAACTGTGTACAATCCAGTTCTGTCCAAAGCTCCATGCATGCAGTGATAACCCACTGTGATGGAATTCATGTGCAATGTCAGCCTACTCCTAAAAATATGAAACTGGTTCTGATGTAAAAATGTGGAGGACATGAGCAGTGTTCATTTATCTTCAGTACGAGCTTTATCCCAAATAGGGTGAGTCCAACGCTGGGAGCACTCAGTACAAGACAAGGATACATCATGGAAAAAAAGGTTTTAAAAAAAAGTTTGTTTTTGTGTGGGTGAATGATAAACTGCAAAATAGAAATTTAATCTGATATTTATACCAATTGTAGAAAAATTCATTAAAAGTTTGACTGTTCCTTTAGTGAACAGTTTTGCTTGGTCAGAATCAGTGGTCCTTGAATTCAAAGCTGAACACTGGGTGTAATGCTGGGTTTACACTGGGGCCATGATCTCCACAACTTACAAAAAGCATGGAGCTCTGTGATTTATTCACTATGTCTACGCTCTCAGTATGTTTTGTTACGATCTGCCACGCTTTGTTACGAAGCCAACACGATTCTGGTCAAGATCTGCCAAGATTTTCATCACATTTCCTCAAGTTCTCTTATGATCACCACATTATGCTCTCATGTTCTGTGAGGTTCTGTTTAGATCTCTCACGTTTATGAAGTTCTCTTAAGATCTACAATTCTTGGCCATGATTTGAGCAAGATTTCCACTCTTGGAGCACAGTTGGGGCATAAAAAGGAGTTTGGGGTCACCCTCTTATTCTCGTCAGAGATACCAGAGAGGAACCGTGCATCCGAGAGAGGAAACCTGAGTCGTTTTTAAGCTCATCAAGATCCCCTACGGTGGCACGCTTCCCATGTTCTATCGCGTTCTCTCAAGGTTTGGCGTCAAATAGTAATGATCGTGGCAACATTTTCGACAGTCAAAAATTTTGTCATGATCATCACGATTCCACCAAGTTCCCGAAAGAACGTCGTGATTCGATCCCATGACCGCCCATGCTCATCATGATTCTCTCAAATCGTGGACGTTGTGGCTCCAGCGTAAACCCAGCATAAGGCAGTGATACATCCAGGATGGGACTCTCAGAATTTATCTCATTTACTTTTCTTAGTGAATGAATTCTTAGCTGAAAGAAAGGATTTGAATCAGTGTATCTGCATTTCTGTGTATTATTACATAAAACAGATGTGACAACACCCAGATTAAAGCTTTAATTGAACTGTAGTGAAACAATATCCATCCATTCCTCAATTTGCCAAACTGCCTACTCCTTAGGGTCACGAGGAGGCCGGAGCCTATCTCAGCCAACTCTGGGTTACACCCAGGACACCCTGAACAGCTGGCAGCTCCATTGTGGGGCGAACACACACACACACACACACACACACCTAGGGGCAACTTAGAACAGCAGTTTGCCTAATGTGCATGTCTTTGGGTTGTGGAAGCGAGCACTGGGAGAACATTCAAACTCCACACAGAAACACCCCGAGGCTCGAACCCAGGACGTTCTTGCTGTGAGACGCGGACTAGAGGCGGTAACCGCTACACCATCATGAACTTTTCCAGACCTTTTGGTACCAAATCATTTCCAAAGTTCTCTGGATAGTTTTGCAGTCTGAAGCCCTCGAACCATACACAACACAACCCCTGGAGCCTGAACACCCGAAATCCTGAGGAGGCGGGGTTACTTCATGAATATTAATGACATGGGAAGATCTCCGACCAATAGGAGTTGAATACGGCTGGTATGCTAATTAGCACTTGACAGCTGCAGGAAAATCCTCCCCAGTCCCAGGCGTCGCTGGAGCAGAGATGGAGAGCGGAGTTGGAGTTTTGGTGCGAGGGGGACTGCGGGGTTGGAACATGGGGATCTGGGCGCAACATTAACGCGCTGCTCGATATAGGAAGCGGGCGCGTGCGTGTGCAGTACACCGCCGGAGTTGTTTTTGTTGATGTTTGTTTAGTTGTTTCCGGGGGGGGGGGAGGTTTAAATTAAACAAGAAGGAAAGACGGACGGCGGGTTAAGGATGCACCGCGCCTTCTCGTTTGCGATGGCGGCGGAACGGAGCCGGTATAAGGAGAGACTGGAGGCGACTCTGGCGGGTTTGTGCGAGCTGGAGATGCTGAAACAGCGGCAGGAGAGTCTCGTGCTCAGCGCGCTCAGCCTCGGAGACTCGGGCCCGGGCTCGGGCTGTGCACGCGCAGCGTGGCCGCTCATCCGACACTGCTTCCCCAGTTCTCCGAACCTGGAGCAGGAACAGCCAGGGTCAGCACACCAGCAGGTAAAAGTGATCCGGGTCAGAGAAAGTGCACGCTCATTTTACAGGCTACTGCAATTGGGGGGGGGGACGACCCTAATTTAATATCCTGGACCTGCATTAGCAGTAGAAGCAATGCCTTCCTCCCCCTCCAGCTATTTAGGAATGTAGGAACATTTGCATCTCATGATATTTGGCCCCACTTACCTCTCTCTTTCTCTCTCTCTCTCTCTCTCTCTCTCTCTCTCTCTCTCTCTCTCTCTCTCTTATTCTGTATATGGATTGTGGCTTACTAAGCAGTTCTCCATAGATCCCAGATTAAAAAAAAAACAAATAAAAGAACCCTTCAGAGATGACAGCAGTGTCACTGTAGGAACTTTCAAACTACAGGACTAGATACACCCACTCACATATTTGCCGAAGTGCTTCATTCTATCAGGGTGGCTGGGAGGCTGGAGCCTATCTCCGTCAACACTGGGCGAAGGGTACACCCTAAACGTGCATGTCTCTGGACTGGGGTACAGCCTGAAGAACCCGCCAGACCTCACATCGCCTGGTCAACACAGACACACACTCACACCTAGGGGCAATTTGGAATAGCCAGATAGCCTAAGCCTGTTTGTCCTTATACTGTGCAAGGAAACCGGAGTACCCGAAGGAAACCGGAGTACCCGGAGGAAACCATGCAAGCATAGGGAGAACGTGCAAACTCCACACAGAAACGCCCGGCTGTGAGGCGGACGTGCTAACCACTACGCCACTGTGCCGCCCAGTACTACATACAGTTAAGTTTAAATAACTAAACGCTGAAAAGCTCACAGAAACGAATCCGTTAAGAAAATGAATAAAATCAGCATAAGGGCTTATTTACAAGGCAGAAATTTATGCACGAGGCTCCTGTCAGCTTTCTAAACCACAGAAAGTGTCATTTTTATGGAAGAACTCAAACCGTGGGTGACCAAATGATGACTGTCAGCATGTCCCACAAACCCACACGCTAACACTTCATTACTGGATCCCAACAATGCTGCCAACAAGTAAATACTAACAGTATGTCCTGGGTGGAAAGTTCCATTTTTTTATTTGTTTTTTTCATTTAATTAAGTGAGCTTGGTGTAGCAATTTTAAGCTGTGGGATTCTTTGTTTTTAGTAATTATTTCAGAGCAACCCCGGTTGGTTAAGTGTCTGGCTTACAGTTTGAAAGGTCAGGGGTTCAAGTCCCAGTACCACCAAGCTGCCAATGTTGGGCCCTTGAGCAAGGCCCTTAACCTTAAAACCTTAAAAAGTGCTCAGTTGTATAAAAAAAGGTAAGTTGCTCCGGATAAAGGCGTCTGCAAAGTGCCATAAATATAATTTCATAAATTAAATCTAATTTGCAGCAAATGTTTTTTCATTAGGTGTCACGGTGGTGTAGTGGTGAGACGTCTGCCTCACAACAAGAAGGTCCTGGGTTCAAGTTCCAGGCTTGGTGAGAGGGTTTCTGTGTGGACTTTGCACATTCTCCCAGTGCTTTTGTGGGTTTCCTCTGGGTACTCTGGTTTCTTTTCATAGTCCAAAGACATGCACATTCGGCTAATCGGCTGTTCCAAATTAGCCCTAGGTGTGAGTGTAAATGTGAATGGTTGTGTGTGTTTGGCCCTGCGATGGTCTGGTGTGCTGTTCAGGATATACCTCGCCTTTGCCTCAAGTTGGTTTAGATAGGATCCAGAATCCCAGCAACCCTTGCAGGATTAAATGGTTTAGAACTGCTTTTAGAAAACGGCTTTTAGTACAAAAGATTTCATTTTCATTCCTTTATTTTCTAAGCCGCTTAATCCTAAAGGTAGGGTACACCCTGAACAGCTCGCCAGACCATTACAGGGCTAACACACATACAACCATTCACACATACACACACACTCACACCTAGGGGCAAATTGGAACAGCTACTTAGCCCACTATGCATGTTTTTGGACTATTGGAGAAAACTGGAGTACCTGGAGGAAACCCACACAAGCACGGAGAGAAAATGCAAACTCCAAACAGAAACGCCTCGAGCTCGGGGATCGAATCCAGACCTTCTTGCTGTGCGGCGGACATGCTAACCACTGCGCCACCCTGCCACCCAGTAAAAAAAACTTAACATTTGTTTAAAAATATATATATAAATAATTAGCTGAAATCTGGAAAGTGTCACCTGGCACCGGATACCTCAAACTGCACATCACTACAGCATCTACTACAGATCTCCTCGTCCCTTCTGTTTCTGCAGGTTTATTATCTCTGTAGCAGATAAAGAGCATCTGCGGAGGTCTAATCTCATTGTTTGAGTATGTGACAGTCCCTAGTGGAAAGAAGTGGGGGGTCTGTGTACCAGCAAGCCACCATGTGTTTTTGTGTGTGTGTGTGTGTGTGTGTGTGTGTGTGTGTGTGTGTGTGTGTGTGTGTGTGTGTGTGTGTGTGTGTGTGGGCCAGGGGGATATCAAGGCCAGTAAAGATATGCAGTAGGCCTGCTGTTCAACAAACACACTCAAACACACCAGACCAGTTTATTCCTGGCATCATGGTGCTGACAGCAATCTGACAGCAAGTGACAGCTGGGAAAGCAGCATTCATACTGTCCACAATCTGGGCGTGAGTGTGTGTGTGTATGTATGCATGTGCATGCATTGTACCTCATTGACCAATCGTGGCGGTGTGTCATGTGCAGTCTTATCAGTATGTGCTCGCACGTCCGGCTGCACAGAGGTGTCTGAGTGCAGGATGGAGATTATGTCCGCACGTGCCATTGTGCCCTGATTGATGGGTCATGATAAATGGATTCAAGTCTGGAAGGATTAAATGGGCTCCTTGTGATTGACTCAGTGTGTCCTGGGTGCAGACCTTTTTGTTTTTCATTTAAGTGAACAATTTTCTGATGTGGGATCTTGTGGCTGTGTGGCTGGCAATTATTTCCTGAGCTAAATATCATTTACGGTCAATGTTTCTCCCTGCTTTGGCTCACAGAGATGCTTTTAGAACTTATTTTTAGTCGAAACCCTTTTGTCTTGTGGCAGCTTCTCCAACTTTTATCCATGGGTAAACTCATTTACTGGGCTCTGGAGGGTGGTGTGTGGGGCCTAGGAGGAGGACTGTGCTGTAGTTGTTGGCTTACTGCTCTAATTACCACAATCAGCCTCACTGCCAACTAAGTACTGACGGAGCAGAAGAGCAATTGAGTAGTGAGATAGAGGAGTAAAAGCGCAGTTGGGCTGTGAGATGATAACAGCGAGGTTCTTGCTTGTGTGTCGTGTGTGGGCATCTTCTGCTTCTGCATCCGTGCTGTTCCCATGTTAATTTGTCATGACGTTGATCGTTTTGGTTAAGCTAACATGCTTTGGGTGATTTGGTTTTAGGCCAGGGGGATGGGTGTGTTGGTATGGGGGTGTAGAGCTGTAGGGTAAGGTTACAGACATGGTGTAGACTCCAGCCAACTATCTTCCATGGATGAGTGGTGCAGATTAGTCAAATGGAGTCTGTGTTTGAGTGTGGAGGAGTGAAGCAGACTTTGAAATTGAGAATGAGATCCATGCAGCTTTTCGCTGGAATTTGTTCATTACATCATCTGCTTGGATATTTCGAACAATAATGGCGTTGTTAAACTTCATCTATTTGTACCTCGGCAGAAAAGTCAAGCATTATAATGCTTTTTTGGCACATGCTCTTTTTTTCATTCACTCTACACACACTGTATGTCACACAAGGGAGTCGTCTGATTTTGACTTGGGATAAATCAGTCAACAATCAACAATCAATAGCACCGTACCTAAGTGCAGCTCGAGTGAATATAAAACGCCTTTATTGTCGTCGCTGTGCTCTTTGTATTTCTGTGAAAAGTCATCATTGAGTGAGAATCATGGGTAGAGAAGAACCACAGAGCCTTTATGTTCAGAATTCCAGTTTAGTTATTTCCTGCCACACTAACACAGCAGATGTGCCACCTTGCCATTGTGCCTCATGAAGAATTCTGACGAATACTTGTCACAAATTAGGGCTTTTCATAGAAAATGTGGCTATAGACCCTTTTAAATTCTCGGTATCTACAAATATGGACACACACACACACACACACACACACACACACACACACAGCTCCTGCATAGTAAGATTGCTTGGTTACTACGGATCAACAGTGTTCCAGATTCATCAATCAAATGCATGACATTTCTGACATCATCAGAACCCGCCGGTGTGAAAAGAGGACAGTTTTGCCACCCAAGTCCATGTACCAGAATTTTTGATATAGAAGAAGGTGCTGATCAGAACAGTATGGAAACAGTAGCGCAGTGTGTGTGTGTGTGTGTGTGTGTGTGTGTGTGTGTGTGTGTGTTTGGGGGGGGGGGGGGCTTTGGGGTGTACAGAAGGGAAACAAATGCTCCTTGAAGCCCTTCCCTCACAAAAACCCCTC
>JBCNYH010000016.1:1672664-1689942 GCA_039654325.1 Tandanus tandanus
TGAGGTAAAAGTATGGCTAATAAACAAAAACACTGAAAATACCAATTTTTCTGAAAAATTGAAAGGTGTCGCAAATTAAATTTTTTTGACTTTTGCACAGCATGAATGAA
Source organism: Tandanus tandanus (assembly GCA_039654325.1). Classification (NCBI taxonomy): domain Eukaryota; kingdom Metazoa; phylum Chordata; class Actinopteri; order Siluriformes; family Plotosidae; genus Tandanus; species Tandanus tandanus. The sequence continues at coordinate 1,672,775 of JBCNYH010000016.1, forward strand.
CTTCAAACCATATGGAATGGTTCAGCGAGTGAAGAAATTAAAAAATACAGATACACTTATACAACTTAACAAAATTAAGATAAATCAGAAATCAAGTACTGTTCAAGTATTTATTTCATGTAATATTGGATCATATTGATGAGAATAAGTAAACAAATAACAATATACAGTAGAAACAAAAATAATTTTTTGAGGAAAAAAGTCAATATTTATTGTGGCTAAACTTTACCTTGATTACAACATTTAACCTTTCAGGCACAGTGTATCACATATTTTTTAATTTCTTCACTCGCATGTATATGTATGCATGTGTGTATATATACATATAAACACAGAAGGTACTACTAAGGCAAATACCTTCCTTATATATTAAGCTTTTTGAGATGCACTGTATACATTCACATATACATTGATAAATATAAGTAATGTATTATAATAGTAACTTTTGTGTAATATTTGTGATGCATCAGACAGTTATACATTTAAATTAAAAGAATCGTGAAAAGTTGTGCTTATGGCTGATTTTTAAAATAACATAAGCTTAATAGAACTGGACCGTTCCACATACAAAAATAAATACTATTTAAAAGTATTCAGATATGGCTGTAATAAAAAAATAAAAGCTCTTGGCTAGTTTTCTAAAATGCTGAGCATTAAGATAAATAAGGAAAGTAAAATGACACAGAAAAAGACTCAATTTGGATAAACTGCTGAATTTAGCTCAAATAAAATTAAAGTTAATTGTTGGTCCAGATTGCCCCTAGCCTAGACTTGCTAACTTCAAATTCCTTCAGATTCCTCAAAGCCACCTGGCTTAAACTGTTTTCATGTTTGTCTATTAATTTCTTATACGGCATCTAAGATTTTTTTATTCTAGTTTTCCTCTAATTGGGCTCTGTCTTTACAGGAGATGTGTTTCTGACTGGTCGTGATGGACTGCAGGACTGTGGGGGTTCTGCAGGACGATCTCCTGTTCCATGCTCACTCTCAGTCTCCCAGCTGCCTCTGATGGGTCTATCCAAGAGAGGTGGAGATGGGGAGCGCTGGCTTTGGCCAGAAAGTAATGGAGCAGGAGATGAAGATGAGTCCACTACTGGGGACTTCCATCAAGCACAACATGTTGAGACCTACATCCTGGGTCTGATCCAGCGCCGTCTTCTGGCCACAAGGCAGTGCAAACCCCGTACCAACATTAGCCCTGAGGCTAGAGGAGTGATGAGGCAAAGTAGTCTTTGCCGCAAGGAACCTGTCTTCATTTCAGATCACTGCAAGGTTTCTTCAAGCCCTGAGAGACCAATGTGGACCTCATACAGGCTTGAGGAGGAGCAGCTTGGTGCTTTTTCCCCTGGAGAGCAGCTCCCTGCTCACTATCCAAGGCTTGAGGAGCAGGTCCCTGCTCATTTCTCAAGACCAGAGGAGCAGCACCCTACACGTTATCCGAGGCCTGAAGAGAAGCTGTCTACACAATATTCTAGACCTGCACTTTCAGGATTTCACTCCACATCTCTGGATTTCCCTCCTGGAGATTTAGACCCTAGCAGTAGTGAAGCAGATTCACCACAGCACTACCAACTCCCACACTCTCCCTCTTCAGAAGAGCAATTAGTCAATGCACAGTACATCCCAGCACAGCCATGCCAGGCTCCAATGAGGGCCAAAACATCTCGTGCCCATGCAGCCCCCAAAGCCGGCCGTGTTGGTGGCACTTACTCCCCTGAAAGACCACAGCCCAAGCCACGGGCCATTCCCAAGAAGTGCCGCTTTAGTGAAGAAAGGACAGTTGCTAAGAAACCTGGACGAAAAGCATGTCGCTCACAGTCAGAAAACAGCTTGCTGGGCCAGAAGGGAGTCCCTGAACGAAAGTACAGCACAGTGGAACGAGACACAGGCCGCGCTAACCAGTCCAAATCCCGACGGCAGCAGGTCAGCCTTGGGCACCGCCGCTGGCGCTCTACACTAGAGCTCAGTCAGGACGAAGCCGAGCCCACACCAGAGCGAGAGGTCAGACGCCCCCGTAGGTCTAGACCTGCTGCATCAAACTATGTCTACAACCAGACCCCTCAGCATCTTCATTCACATCATCCACACCACCTTCCTCATCCTCACCTTCACTCAGACTACCCACTGCACACTGCAATGCGCCGTCCTGAGGTGGGCTACAAGCACTCAGGCACTGGAGACTGGGAGTCCAGTCTGAGTGAAGGGGAGTCCCCTGGCTCCAGTTCCATGTCTAGTGACTCTGATGAGAGTGGAGGACTGGTGTGGCCTCAGCAACTTGCCCCACCATTGGCTCCTCCTTCACCCCCCACTCCTTCTGGGGCACCACTGCATTCTAAGGCCTTGGTGAAGATAAAAGCCTCACATGCTCTAAAGAAGAAGATACTTCGCTTTAGAACTGGTTCCCTCAAAGTCATGACCACCGTTTAAGGGGGATAGCTCTATGTTCCAACAACCCACTGGTCTGACAGCCCTACTCATATAACATAGGTATGTTGTTTAAATCAGTTGGGCACCCTACACAGTTCAGTTGAGTTAGAGTTTGGGCAGTGGCAGCTCAGTGGTTAAGGCTCTGGTTTACTGATTAAAAGGTCGGGGTTCGATCCCCAGTACCACCAAGCTACCACTGTTGGGCCCTTAACCCTCAATTGCTCAGTTGCGCCTGACAAATGCTGTAAATGTTTGGGCTTTCAGACCACTGGGCTGTAACTGTGGGACCAATGGGCTGTCGGAATATAGGGCTGTAACCCCGTTTAAGCTATAGCCTTTCTTTGCACTGTTTTGTGATATCCTGAGACAGAGCAGAAAAGTTTGTGTTCAAGCTACGTGCCTCAGATTATGATGAATCTGAGCTTAAAACCACCGTGTACATATCTGTATGTGATGTGTAAGTACGAAGATGCTTGTATTTATGATTGTACTCTGTAAATAAATATCTGGGGCCATGTCTTTACGATGTTTGTGGTTTCTGAGACAACGGTAAGAACACATAGAAAAAGAACTCCAACATACAGTCATTTGGTGCAGAATGTAATTAAAGGTTTACATTAGATTCATCACTTTAATCCACATTAAAGCAGTATAACATAATATATTTTTTAGCTACTTCACACTGAGAAAGTAACAAAGAAGGATCGGTGGTCTGTAACAAGAAAAAAAAGAAACTTAACAGTCTGCCCTGCCCAGACAGATGCAGACAAAGAAATCATGCCAAGCATAATACATTCAACTCACAGGAAGTCAAACAGGGCTGTGTAAAGCACCGTGTTACACTTCCACAATAGGAAACAGGAGGCAAACCCTGGAGAAGATGGAATTTTTTGTGCATTATTAATATAATTTATATCTGCAGCATTCCACAATAATTTTGGCTTAATTTGACCCAGGAAGAGATTTCTTTATCTGTAAAATACAGTGATGTTGATGTTTCATAGCGGCCAGTGTGAGGAAATTCACTGCTGCACCTTCACACACAGGCCACCCAAGTTTAGGTCTTTAGGGTGGAGGCAAAAGCTGGATGTTCTCAAGAAGGTCCGGTTTGGCAAGCTACCAATGTAGGTGCAGCTTTCTACCAAAAACACTTGCACATAAACTCCAGTGAAATAATTGATTCCAGCTGCTCTACAATTAATCTCAAAATTTTGGGACACTTCCCTCCACTGGGGACATATTTTGTAATTCAAGGGTGTGCTGAAAAGTTGATAGTAATCCATCTCACTGTCAGATAAGAGCTTCTATACCAAGGGGATCCAAGCCCTGCAACACTGATTGAAGAAGTCTGTAGACTGCAGGGGAGACTATTGTGAAATGTTAAAAACATTTGATCAAACGATTGCGTCATGGTCCGCCAATGAACTCTTCGGCCCACCCTTACATGTACCCAGGTAGAAAGTAGAGAATCCACTTGGCTGACTAGAGGATTAGAAAGGACAAAGTCCTAGTCCAGTTAATGGAGACTGGCTTCGAATCCTAGATATCCTAATTGATGACATATGAGAGACAACACTCTCTTATCTGTCACTACAGCACTAGCCAATCACAAGTCTCTGATAGCACAAATATGCAGAAGCACATTCGGCTGCAGTTTTAAAAGATTGCAGTGCATTTTTATATATGTCTATGAAAAGGTAGAGTTCACCCCTGAGATATAAGAGGTTAGATGTGCAATGGACTCAACTAGTAGATGGAATTACCAATGATGCCGTTGGGAAAAACATGAGGATGATAGTGATGATGAGTTTTGGCGTCTTAATAGCACACATCATGATAATTAAGTGGATGCTATCTTGATTACAAGATTCTCAAGGAACAAAAATGTGGCAAGGAGGGAAAAGGTAATTTGTTCTTCAAGGGAAATTTTTTACGCCCATTTATGGACCTACAGTCTTCTGATAGGATCTGTCTGTATCACAAAATTCTTGCTTTGGTCATGAACACAACTTCCTGATGCTGGCAAGACTGCATGTCCCGAGCTATTAACAAACCAGTTTTCAGCCACAGGGATGGCTAATATGCAGCCTGCAGGTCTAGGTTCGACCCATTAGCTGACAGCTAAAAGGACAATGCAATGTAGGGATGTTGCGGTGCATTTGGTGGTCAGTATTGATGCAGACAAAACCATTGAGCCTTTGCACATCCAAGCCTGCCTTTAGTTCCAATCTTAATAAACTTTGGGAAGAAAGAAGCTTTGTGCCCTCGTCTCTATATTTCTAAAACCCACTCTCTCTCCCTTTCTCCATCTGGACGCGGTTAAAGAGGCTCCCTTCAAGGCCAAGAACCTAGAGAATTTCCTGTAAAAGGGGGAGGGGCAGCGACGAAGGAAAACGAAGACAGAAACAAGAAATTAAAAGAGCCAGAAAAAGAGGGGAAAAGGAGACTTTTAGCAAGACAGTCCCTACTCCACATCTGGCTTATATTAGAAGGAAGAAAGGGGGGCAGGGGTGGCCTGTGATCAGAAATGGGAGAAGGATAAGGGAGGGACTGAAAAGAGAAGGAGCTACATTGTTGGTGCTTTGTTCAAGTGGGACTGCCATATTTCTTCTGCTTCTCTCTCTCTCTCTCTCTCTCTCTCTCTCTCTCTCTCATGCTTACTCTGTCTCTCTCATGCTTACTCTATCTCTCTCTCTCACTTACTGTGTGAATATGCACATTGGTGAGACTATCCAGGTTGCTGATCTCTGAAAGTCGACGAGCTGTGCCCTGTCTGTGTACCTCCTTGTTCTCTCTTGTCATCTCTGAACTCATTTTGCCAGATCGTCTCTGTTACACTTATAAAAGCACAGACTCCTACAAACCTAACTTTACTCAGCTCATCTGAAGACCATTTACAATCCTGGACTTATGTTTGAAACTGGTTGGCTCTGTACGCATACCAGAGTCTGGGAGAGGGGCCAAGCAGAGCACTGAAGGAGAGGGGGCAGAAAAAGAGACTAAGTGAGAAAGAAAGTGGGGTCTCTATGACAAGTCCATTTTTAGACAGCTGTACCTTGTCCCCCAGTCCAGATATGCTCTTAGCCCTTAAGGCTGAAAGCTGAGGAAGGAGCAGTGTTGATTGAGAGTGGTTCTGCATTGTGTGTGTCTGAGTATATCTGACAAATTGACTACTTAACAATCCAACAGGAAAGGCAGTCCTCATAAAGGATTGGACATTATTCTAAGCCCTCTTGAGCTGAATGTGTTAAATGCAATTTACACAATCATTCTTTGGAACTCTATTGATAAACAGTGGATGTTTAGGCAGTTAGATGTATAGATAAACTAGTGAATATATTAAAGTTTGAGTAATAGTTGGATTGTAAGTAGCTGCCATGATTCAATGGACTCTATGCTCATTTAATTTATACACCCATCAGCCATAACATTAACACCACCTGACTGGTCTGTGGCTAGTCAACCCTACAAGCATCAAGCTACAATACACTTTGTGTCCTGACACCTTTCTATCACAAAATCTTTGGGCTGAAGGATCAGACCAGACCTACTAGCCTTTGTACCCCATGCATATCAATGAGCCTTGGGCACCCATGACACTCTTGCCTGTTCACTGGTTGTCCATCTTTGGACCAGTACTTGGTAGGTTCTTACCACTTCATACCTGGAATACCCCACAAGACCTGCCATTTGAAGAAGAATAGACTCAGTTGTTTAGCCATCACAAAGTCATTCAGATCTTTATGCTTGCTCTGCTTACAACACATCAACTTTAAGGACTGACTGTTCACTTTCTACCTAATACAGGGATATCCAATCTAATTCATTATATCATTATATATATTTCAATGACTGGTTTAAAAAAGACAAGACTGCACATTAGTGTTTCAATTTTGAAGCTGGGTGGCAGCCATCTTGGTGAGACCACTTTACTGTTAAAAGTTGTACTCAAACAGCATAAAAGATGGGGAAATGGAAATGAGTACGTCCAAGATGTACATGTCATTTTAAAACCAATTATTTATTTATTATTTATTTTATCTTTTTTTTGGTGAAATTTCAGCTATGCAGAGTTTTTGTTTGTTTGTTTTTTCAATTAATTACAAATATCAGTTAAATTATTGGTAAAGTTATATGAATTTAAGGTATTCTGACCGTCAGCAGTAAAATTATCAGGGATTTCAAGCTGTGCTGGCTTTCAACGGTTCCATTTTGAGATCTTAAAGCACCAGGATGGCAGCCAAAATTAAAATTAAAACACTGGTGTGCAAGCTAGTCTTTCTTTTTTTTTTCTTTTTTCTGCTTGATTGAAGTGAAAACCTGCACCCACACTGGCCATTTGTGGAGAAGATTGGACATCCCTGACCTAATACATCTCACTACTTGAGAGGTGCCACTATAATGAGGTAATCAATGTTATTCACTTCACCTGTCAGTCATCCTAATGCTTTTATTGGTATGTCTTATCAGGGTGTATTCTTCTATAAAAAGGCATGTCTTGTGGGGTGTTACTGGTATGTAGTGGTAGGTACCTACCAAAGGTGCCCCAAGGAAGGACCATCAGTGAACTGGCAAGAGTGTCCTGGGTTCACAGGGCCCATTGATGCACGTAGGGAGTGAGGGTTAGTATGTTTGGTCTGATCCCACAGTAGAGCTACAGTAGCACAAACTAATGAAACTGTTAATGGTGTACATAATAGAAAGGTGTCAGAACACATTGTATTGCAGCTTTGTGTGGGGCTGCCTAACAGTAGACTAGTGAGGTGGTGTTAATGTTATGGCTGATTGGTATAAGGTCTATCTCTAGCTTCTAGCAAATTTAGTTTTGGATTCTGATTCATGGGCCAGAAGGAACAGTATGTTTGATGGCTCATTTTTCTCATCAAACAGGATATAGGGGACTGCAGTAAAACTGTATTAGTTGTGTAAAATTCTGTTTAATTGATTTTATTGCGCCCCCATGTGACTGAAATAATAAATTGACAATTTTTTTTATAGCTTAATCTTTTATAGTAAATTTGACTTGAAAAAAAGAGAACACATAATAAAGGCAGTATTATTTGCGGTGGTGCTCAGTCCAATATAGTATTACACTCCTAAAACTTTAGAGTTAATTGTTTTCAAAGGGATGAATGTCAAAATATAATCACCGATACCTGTTGTGTCTCTCTTGTGTGAGTTTTGGGCATTTTGGGATCAAAGTAAATATCATAAACTAAAATTAGGAATATATTCTAGAGATTATATCAGTAAGAAAAATGATTTGATTTGCATAAAATGTAGTATTATCTGCGATACATGAAAAAGAGTATTGTATACAAAATTAAAGGTAAAATCTGTCGGGTTTTTACACCCAAGCTTACTGGCTCATCAGGCCGGAGCTTGTCCCTGGTTTCCCTAGCGTGAAGCAGCTAGGAGTTCAACTCCTCCAGGATGGGACGCTGGGTGGACAGAGGCACACTTGTGGTTAAGATCTTGACCAGGGGTCTTAGCACGGTGTGGGTCTAACAGGGATTTGCACCTACAACCTCTCGATCATGAGCCCCGCACCTTAACCACTACACCACCGGCCTAACAAATATATATAAACTTAGCTCATGTTGAAAATTGAGAGTAAATTGTTTCTTTTTATTCCTGGTCTTGAAGTACTCCTGAAAATTTGGGTATTTTCCCTGTTTCTACTTGTTTTATGTTTTAATTTAATGATTTAATGCTCTCTACTTATTTCCAATTTCATTCATTTTGGAAAATTTTTATAAGCAGCAAAATAAAATTACCACTACTACTATTACAAATTAACAACTAATAAGCTTGAACTGAATCAGACTGGATGTGTTAGAATAGAGAAAACGCTGCAAGCTTTCTCTACTCTGATGTGCTAGCTACTCAAAGTACGCACATACATATTACAGTTAAGTGTATTCAGTAAAAAACTCATTAATTTGCTGGATAAAAAAACCCTTTCTATTTTTATCCATCATGAAATTATATCCACAGTATAAACAGCCATCTGTTATGGTACTTGATGTACAGCATTTCGATGAGCTGTCTGAACATTTAGATTTTAAAAGAGACAGACCTTTCTACTATATACTTACATTCCACCTCATTTAGTCTGTACATTATAAAGTCTATGAATTAAATACATATATACTGTAAAACCTTCCAGTTTACATAATGCAGTAAAGTATATGTGGACTTTCATGTTAAGTGCTCTACTGTATACAGCACCTACAGAATGTTTTCGTAAAAATTGACCCTTCAGCTCCTACAATAATGGTACTAATATTGGTAGCGGTGGTGCAGTGGTTAGCACATCCGCCTCACAGCAAGAAGGCCTGGGTTCAATTTCCGGGCTCTGGGCATTAGGCTTTGACTCTGGGCTGAGATGGGCGCCAGTCTCCCCGTGACCTGATTTAGGATTAACTGGTCTACCATTGGTGTTGATGGTGAGGCCAGGTGTGTGTTTGTTGTGTCCTTTTAAAAATTATGGGGAGAAAAATCCAGGGTAATGTTGATGTCTTTCTTTGCTCGACCTAAGCTCAAATCAGTGCACGAATAACTGTTTATCACTGTGACAAAAGACTGAGGCATTCATTCAAATCACAAATCACTCTGAGGCACTAATTCAAAATTACCAACAATGGTGGCGCAGTGGTTAGCACGTCCACCTCACAGCAAGAAGGTCCTGGGTTCGAGGCCTGGGCTCAGGTGTTTTTGTGTGGAGTTTGCATGATTTCCCCATGCTTGTGTGGGATTCCTCTGGGTACCTAGGTGTGAATGTGAGTGTGAATAGTTGTATGTGTGTTGGTCCTGCGATGGTTTGGCGAGCTGTTCAGGATGTACCCTGCCTTCGCCCAGTATGAGATAGGCTTTACCCTCCCTGTGACCCTAATAGGATTACGTGGTTCGGCAAATGAGTGAATGAGTGTATAAACTGCATTTAGTGACTGATGTGCTCCATCTCCCCCTGAGGTTTCCTGAACACCTTAGAAAAGATGAGAATTTGGGGATTTAATGGTTCTGTAAAGTAGTATCCTTCCTCTCTGACGTTTTTGCCCCTTCCTCTCTGGTCATGTATGTAGGCTCCACTCTAAAGGGCAGACATCACAAGATTGCTTGAATATATGACTCAGTATCTCAGAGAAGCTCATTTCATATTAATTTCAAGCTGAAATACAAACTGGTTAGCTAGGTACAGCTTCACACAAAAATACTACAAGTAATTGAAATAATATATACCAATCAGCCATATGTGACGTAAGAGACACATCCTATTAGTAGTCCCCAGGACAACACAAATGTGTACCTACTATGACAAGACCTACAGTTGTGCTGCATGTGATGTAATGATGTCACACAAAGGTCTACTATGACAAGGCCTACCAGTTGTGCTGTATGTTGATAATGTCAGAAAGAGCTTTACAGCTTTACATTAACTATATAAGTGCAAAGACCACTCTCCTACTGCTGACTAAACTACATCAAATAACTTTGCTGACGAGACTGCGCGAACAACTGGACATCAGGAGCATTCTTCACCTGCAATCTGAAACAACGGGCTTACTACTACTCTCTGCTAACTCTGGTAACTCAGCATTGTGTATGCTTAACGGCTCAATACTTACTCAGCTCTAATAAATCACTAAAGCAACTTCTTTGCCTGACTTAATTTCTTCCGAACATTTCGGAGGTCCGTCACACATAGTATTAAAAACATTATGACCACTGACCGGTGAAGTGAATAACACTGATTATCTTGCTGCAGTGGCACCTGCAAGCAGTCAGTTCTTGAAATTGATGTGTTCGAAGCAAGAAAAATGAGCAAAGATCTAAGATACTTTGATAAGGGCCACATTGTTATAATTAAACAACTGGTTCTATTCTTCTCCAAAACAGCAGGTCTTGTGGGGTGTTTCTGCTATGCAGTGGTAAATATCTACCAAAGGTGCTCAAAGGAAGGAGAACTAGTGAAGTGGCAAGAGTATCATGGGTGCTCAGGGCTCGTTGAAGAGCTACTGTAGCACAAACTGTGGAAACTGTTGATACTGGCTATGTTTGGAATAGAAAGATATAGTTATGATAGAAAGATGTCAGAACACTGCAGCTTGCTGTATACAGGGCTGCCTAGCTGACCAGTCAGGTGTTGTTAATGCTATTGGTGTATACTTTTTATGATTGGTGTATTTTTAAGAATAATTATATTTGGATTTGTACGATCTCTTTCATCTTCCTTCATTTTGGATTGTGAGGGATTCTTTCTGATTCTCCAGTTTTGTCGTACCTGCTCAGATGTAGAGGACTGAAAGCTCTGCATTTCCTCAAAATTGTAAATGAGTGAATGGGTATGGTGCCCATCTAACATTCTTCTGGCAGGATAAAGCAGTGAGTGAAAATGAGTGAATGAATTAAAAATGAATGGATAAGAGTTAATATAAGCAAGTTTTTTTTCTCTCTTTTGCAAACCTAAGGAAAAGAATGTTTTTTCCCCCAAAAACTATAATTTTGTCCAAGCATATTATGCCACACTGGCATTGGCCTAACCACAACCAAAACAAATGTTAGAACTGTGGCTTTTATGCTTTAATAAAATTGCAGTTAATTTTCCTAGACTATGGTTTATAACAGTGGCCTTCTCCAGGAATATCAGATAGTATTAATGAGTGTGGCTTTCTGTATGGCTCAGTTTATAACACTGGGAGTACATATGAAGCTGCTTCTCTGTATTTAGTTATGTTGTATTGTCTAATACTTGGATTTTTACTAGTATCTTCATTTTGGGTAATACATCTCTTTTGAATCTGCTGCAATGTTACTTTTATTGATTTGAAAGCATTAAGAAGCAGTGTGAACTGTTTTGGCCTGATAAATAAATACAGGCTTGTAATGTCCTGGAGCTCACAAAAAAAAAAAAAAAAAAAAGTGGAAATCAGGGTTTTTTTGGGGACTCTTTTTTGTGGTAGAGTTGTAAAAGACACAAAGCAACAGTGAGCAGCTTCATGTTTACTCATTTTCATAAATATCCCTCTTTACCCCCTTATGTGCTGCTCGCCTAGCTTGTGACTCCCTGTTGAGGCTCCTGAGATGAAAATGTGATGCAAATATTCGACAGAGAATCTGGGGTCATAACAATCATTCCCAACAAACGGGTGCTATTTCAGGGTAGGCTTTCCTCTGTGTCTGTATAAATCATATTCATTAACATATTAAAGGAATAAAATACCCAGTGATGTATAATTTAATGATTTGTAGTTTAATCTCTGCTTCAACACTAGAGAGCACCATAACACACTGTACAACACAATAAACAGGGGGCCTACTGTGGACCTTTAAGCAGATGAGCAGTTTTCCTAAGCTAGGGATGTTCCATTAACCCTGGATTTAACTTTCAGTTTGTGAAATCCATGTATACGATTGTTTTGTTTTTTTTAGAGGACAACTTATTTCCCTTGCAAATAAAAACACATTTAGTTATGCTGAATAGAAAGCGAGCATTACGCCCTTTGTTTTTGTCTTTTCAAACAAACAATGCACGTATAAACCCTAGTTTTCTTTATCAGTGGAAGTTCTCTGGACTTTGAACAGACAGTTTGTTACAGAGAACTAAATAACGCTCTCTTATGTGAATTAGATATATATAGAGTGTATATCTTTACCATTTCTTCAGCATATCATATTGATACATGACTGTGAAATATGTCATTCATTCTAGTTTTAAGAAATTCCTTTTTTTAGTGAATAGCACAGTTCTTTAATGAAGTACATAAAAATAGAAATGGGTGAAAATCTAAATTTAGAAGTGCTAGGAAGTAAATTACAATCTGAATCTAAAAAGCTGTACATGAGTCACCTCACGATGCACACCAGTCTCAAAGTGTCAGAAGCTAATATGCATGTAGCCATCGAAGAGAAAGGGCAAAGTATTAATAAACAGAGAATGAAAGAGGGAGGGATGACGAGGCAATGTGTTGTAAAAAAAAAAAAAACTAAATACAACAGAGGGAGGGCAACAAGTTAGTAGAAGACCGAGAGAAAGAGAGAGATTTGTTGTCTTGACCCTAGAGCAACAGCTGTTCAGGACAGACCCACCACAAGACACAGGGTGCAGAGCTGCCGGTAGTGACATACTGAGATCTGGACTACTGTGATGAAGGAGGGATGAAGAGCAGGGATGCATTCATCTGGATTAGAAAAAAAATCCCACTAAATACAGTATGTGGTGTTCAGGAATGGAACAGAGCAGGAAACTATTGTGGAACTGGGAAGTGCTAAAAGGACTTATTGGAGAAGAAATCTGAAAAATGTGGAATAAAATATAAATAAAAACAATTACACAGTACCTGAGAGTTAGAGAAAAGTGGAGAGAGAGAGAGAGAGAGAGAGAAAGAGAGAGAGAGAGAGAGAGAGAGAGAGAGAGAGAGAAAACAAGGGGGTGGGAGACACACACCAAAAAAGGGCTTGAGCCGGAGCTGGAATCAATGCTTGCTGGACAAACGCACAGACGTCAGGGAAGAAGAATAAGGCAACAACAGACAGACAGTGCAAGCGAGTAATTTTGTGTGTGTGTGTGTGTGTGTGCGTGTGTGACAGTGAGAAAGAGGAAGAGAGGGGGAGAGAGAGAGAGAGACTGAATTGTAAGGGTGCACTAAGGAAGTGTATTAAAGTATGTGCAGTATGTTTTGAGGTTAGCAGTAGTGTACAGATTTATAGGAGTGGGTAAATAGGGAGTATACTTTATTTGAGGCTATGGAATAGAGCTACAGAGGAACACGGACTGTAAGCTGTGGTGTACCACCATGTCCACGGGCCCCGGGCCCCGAGAGGCCCCTCTGCCCAGAGAGAAGCTGTTGAAGGAGCCTGGTGTGACGGGGAGCTTGGGTCATAGTCCTGTAGGACTTCAGACACTACTCGACCTGCTGGTTGGAGTCTACCAGGAGTTCCAGTCCTCCGATACAGCCAGGCATAGATACATCAGACGCTTCCTGCAGTGGGGTCAGTAGCGCTCCCTCTGTGTGTGTGTGTGTGTGTGTGTGTGTGTGTGTGTGTGTTTAGTTGCTTGGTAACTGTGTTGAGCTCCATTGGGCTCAGGAAGGATGTAGCTGGGAGGTGAATATGAACACAAGGTCATGAAAGGGAACACTGTTCTAAAGTGATGTGGTCATGTGGACGAGAGTCACCATGTATCCTAGATCTTCAGGGATCATCACAAGACTCTTTGAATATGTGTATTTGTGTATGTGTGCTGAATGGAGAGAATGTTTTTATATCTTGGTAGGGACCAAATATCCCCACCAATAGGGGATCCAGTCTGATCGCATTCAGTTTGTTGGGATATCTGGATGATCCATGCATAGAAAGCATTTTTCAAGAAGCTGCACTTATTCAAACATTAAAAAGGCCAAATGTTTCCTGTTGGATAGTGGGGTTAGCTTTATTTTGGGTTGGTGTAGGTATAACACTACTTAACCCTGTCCCCATTAAGGATATTAATTAAGTCATTGAAAGATTTAAGCAACTGCCAACTGCCAGTGGGTTATTACAAAATTAGCTGCCCTGCCACATCAATTTGTGTCCCTTACACACACAGTTCTAGTCACTCCGTACATGGAGTTTATGACTTCATGAGAAAAAAGCAGCATATATTGCCAGAATCAACACACACACACAGTATCAGGCTATTGAAAACACACTTGTCCTCAAACACTCTAGTGTACTGTTGTGCTCTACATCTACAACTAATAATAACTATTGAATCTAACAACACTTTAAAGAAACATATGCATGACTGCATGTGTGTGAATATGCAAGAGTAGGTACAATGCCAGAGCTCTGAATCACTGGGTATCTAACAGGTGCTGGAATACCAGTGGCCACTGGACAGAGTAAAGCCTTAGCAAAGGCTGAGTTATTTTTTGCTTTAGTTACAATTAAGTCCCACATAGTGTCAGCTGCCAGTACACAGTCATGCACCCTGTAGACCTAACAAAAACTTGTTTACTTGAGAGAAGAGCAAAAGAGATTCATTGGTGTTGTCTCTGTTAAAGAGATATTTCCATTTATGTGGCTGGCAGGCTGCATGGCTCTGTTCCACTGAAGAAGGGAAGTGGTAAACAGGAGGAAGGGTGTGGAGTTATTCCTAACTTTCCATAAGCATACCGAGGGCTCAACATCAGCATCATGATGTACCACTGCCCCAAAGTGGAAGTTGAGTGGCTAGGGCCATCAGGATGTATGTTTGTTCAGCAGAAGTCACTAGTTAGAGAAGTAGATATGTTTTGGTAAAGTAAAAATGCTATAAGTTTGCAAGTCTGAAAGTATTTCTTAGAGATATTGAAAGTCTGATATCAGCAGCTTATTACAGAAAAACATTACTGGAGTAATTCTTGAGGTTTTCACCTTAAGTACTCTGTAGGGTGGCATGGTGGTGTAGTGGTTAGCACGTCTGCCTCGCAGCAAGAAGGTTCTGGGTTTTAATCCCGGGCTTGAGCGTTTCTGTGTGGAGTTTGCATGTTCTCCTTGTGCTTGTATGGGTTTCCTCAGGGTACTCTGGTTTCCTCCCACAACCCAAAGACATGCATAATAGGCTCATCGGCTGTTCCAAATTGCCCCTAGATGTGGATGCGAGTATAAATGGCTGTGTGTGTGTGTGTGTGTGTGTGTGTGTGTGTGTGTGTGTGTGTGTGTGCTGGCCTTGTGATGGTCTGGTGAGCTGTTCAGGGTGTACCCTGCCTTCACCCAGTATAAATTCTTCAGGTAAGAGTGTAAAAAAAAAAAAAAAAAGCTTCAAATCACTCACTAATTTTAGTTACTGATGGTTAATTAGTGCCAAGTAGACCATGGAACCAAGGAATGTCAAGAAACATTAGCTAAGGCTAGCTAACAGCTTTGTAGGTAATCTATGAAATGTTAGCCAGCATGATAATAAATATACTACATGCTAGCTGTCACAATACAAACAGCCATGATCAATACAAAGTGAACAGATAGATGCTGGTAGTGATGGAATTAGGTCTCATTCTCACTGTCACCTCTGTTAAAGTTTATGTTTGTTTGGAATTTTGCTGTAGTTTAACATTGATGCTGTCTGGTAACTTAAAAATATATTATTATAGAGAAATGTAGTGATGTGTTAAAAATGTGGTAGAAAGTGGAATTTTTACTATTGATGTTGTATGTAGTATGAGTTTTGAGAACTCAATTCAAGCATGGAAAGTTAAAAGCAGGTTTAACAATCATTTATTAATTCATTTTCTAAGCTGTTTGATCCTAATTAGGGTCACGGAGAGGCTGGCGCCCATCTCTGACTCTGGGCGAGGGCGGGGTACACCCTGGACATCTTGCCAGACCATCGCAGGGCAACACACACACTACCATTTACACTCACTCTCACATCTACGGGTGATTTGGGACAGCCAATTAGCCTACTGTGCATGTTTTTGAACTGTGGGAGGAAACTGGAGTACCCAGAGGAAACCCATGCAAGCACGGGAAGAACATGCAAACTCCACACAGAAACGCTTGAGCCCGGGAATCGAACCCAGGCCTTCTTGCTGTGAGGCGGATGTGCTAACCATGGTGCCACCGTAAAGCTTAACAATATAATGAGAATTAATTAGTCCTACACATTTATTTTAATATCAAGAGTGTGTGTGTGTGTGTGTGTGTGTGTGTGTGTGAGTGTGCTCTTGTACTTGCTACATACTGGGGACCAGAATACATTTTTAACTTAAAAAGTAAACACATTTTAAAGAAGGGAGGACATTTTGGCTGATCTTTTAATCCTTCAGGCGGTTTTGTGTGTGTGTGTGTGTGTGTGTGTGTGTTAGCTAGGAGATGAGAAACATTATATTTGTGTCTTAGTAACTTCAATGCAATGGTGCAATATCAAAGTCACCACAAAATGAGTCCAGCTGCTGAAATATATAAAAAGTTAATTATCTTTAAAATAAGGGATCATTTGTCACTTTGAAACCACTCACTGCAGCTAATGATAACCCAATATAGACACCCTAAGGATAAATCTCTCAGGGAGTTTTTTTTCAATTACCATCTTCACTGGCGTGCCCATTAGGAATATACAGAATACACCAATCACCACTGAGAGGTGAAGTGAATAAAAGAGGTTATCTTGTGACAGTGGCTCCTGCTAAGAAGTGGGATGTATTAGACAGAAAGTGAATGGGCAGTTCTTGAAGTTGATGTGTAGGAAGCAGGAAAAATAAGCAAGTGTAAAGATCTGAGTGACTTTGACATGGGCCATGTTGTGATAGCTAAATGATGGGGTATATTTATCTCCAAAATAGCAGGTCTTGAGGGATGTTCCTGGTGAACCTACCAAGCGGTAAGTACCTAGCAAAGGTGCTCCAAGGAAGGACAACCAGTGAACTGGCAAAAGTGCCACGGTTGCCCAAAGCTCATTGATGCACGTGGGGAGTAAAGGCTGGGACATCTGGTCTGATCACACAGAAGGATATGATAGAAAGGAGTCAGAACACACAGTGAATTGCAGCTTGCTGTGTAGCAAACTGAAGCCTTGTATTCCAATTATTCTCATAAATTTGGATTTGAATTTGTTTTTTCATTAATTTTTTAATTTATTTTTTATTTTTATTTTATTTTTTATTTCATTTTATTTTTATTTTATATATATATATTTTTTTAAAATTTATTTTATTTTATATACTTTTACATTTTTATATTTATATTGACTTTAACTATAAAGTCCTTTAAATAGTTATTGT
>JBCNYH010000016.1:1695870-1709007 GCA_039654325.1 Tandanus tandanus
GGCAGAGTACACCCTGGACAGCTTGCCAGGCCATCGCAGGGCAGAAACACACTGACGGCTATGCAGCCTACTCTTGATGAAAATCAGCAGTGGTTCTTTTACACACCTCTCACCACAGACAGTGAGAGACATGGCCAGCATTTGATAACCCAGTTAGCTGCACCGGGGGCCCTTTCAACATGTTTGTGTCAATCTCATCTCCTCTTAAATCAAAACCATTTCAGTTTATGTCTCTATCTGAAACTTCTGTAAACTTCTCTGTATCCTATATCTCTTCCATTCTGAATAATACAGCTATGAGTCTGGTCCATTGCTGTCCTACTTTAGTTACTCTGAAGTGTTTGGGACATAGAGAAACACTTCTGGGAACTTCTTTCCACAAAAACAGTTTACACTGTTGCCTTGCTCCTCTCCACTCACATTCCTCTCATGTATTTGTGTGTGTGTGTGTGTGTGTGTGTGTGTGTGTGTGTGTGTGTGTGTGTGTGTGTGTGTGTGTGTGTGTGTGCGCGTGTGTCCGTGATCCAAGGCACTGGAAAAACTTGCCTTAAAAAAGTCTTCAGCAGTGACAACCTATTCTTAGAATCATCTGGTCTATTTCTGACCACGTTGTTCTTAAAGGGAAACCATTTAATCCTTATTATAACAGAATGGACCTGACCCTTAATAAGAAATTGGCTTATTTAAAGATAAAGATAAAGAGGAAAACACTGAGAAAAAAAATCAGTGGAGTACCTGCAGGTTATGGTTCTTCAGATGAGCCAATGGGGGAAAAATCAAGGAAAATGGCGTTCGTTTTTAGCCATCACTGATGATTAGATAAAGGTCTGAAATACTTTAAAAGTGTATGGCATTCCCTAAAAAGGATTTAAAAGATTCATTTTTCACTAACACACCAGTAGGACTGTAAATCTGGTGCAGCATGCAGACGTCTGATTTATCATTCCTAGTTCCTTTTGACACTTCCTAGAATGTATACACATGGTCATTATTAAAACAGGAATGTTTGCACAAAGTATATTGCTGGGAACTGACCTCATAGTGTATTTTCTTGTCTTCTAGCAAAAACATGTATGAAAAGTTGTTGGCATTACATTTGTTTACCCAAACATACTCATAATTATAATCAAGCTAATGCAAAGTGTCCCATTCCAGTGGCCCATTCATGTCTTTAGACATGGGTGGCAAATGATGACATCACCGAAATATGTATGGGTTTGTTCCTCAGTACAAAAGAATGAACATGTTATAAAGTTAATGTTTGTTTAATAATTCCTAGCATGCATGAGATTTATTTAAAGGTTACTCAAATCAATGAGATATGAACTATGTGATTGATTCAGTCTGCTTATATCACATACACTGAGCAATCATAACAATATGTATGTACTGTACATACTGCTTATATAGGAATTTTAAATTTGTTTCATCAGAAATTGTTGATTAAATTAAAATAACAGCAGTTACAGACGTCCACTTCACAGCAAGAAGGTCCTGGGTTCGAGTCCCAGGCTCAGCGAGGGTGTTGCTGTGTGGAGATTGCATGTTCTCTCCCTGCTTTCATGGGTTTCCTACAGGTAGTCCAGTTAACTCCTACAGTCCAAAACATACTCATTAGGTTACACATTAGGCTGTTCCAAATTGCCTTTGTGAGTGGATGTGTGCGTGTGTGTTGCCATGCAATGGATTGGCGAGCTGTTTATGGTGTACTCTGCCTTCGCTTAGAGACGGCTGAGATAGGCTCCAGCCTCCCCGGTTCTGTAAATAGATGAATGGATGGATGAACTGTCTCGGTAGAGGTTTCCACTCTCTGAATGCTTGTAGTAAATTTTTTGTTTCTATGGGAATACTTTGTAGTTATTTATTAAATAAAATGTCTAATCATTGACATTGGGAAACATTCTGTAAACAGATGTTGATTTAACAAGCTCAAGTTTTCCATTGTAGGAAAGATGGAGGACCTTGCTTTTTCTCTGTAGCAAAATGATCTTATTAGCTTAAACAAATATCCAGCTATAAGGTAAACGGTCGTGTCTGTTACTAGCTTGTTTTGCCAACATCCCACAACATTTTGTAGCTATAGAAGTAAAAACTGTGGCAAATTCTTTAAAAAGTAATGAAGTGTAATAACTGATAAATCACTGTAGTATAAGGTGGGGTCATTGTGCCCCTGCTGTTTTGTAATTCCTTGCATGAATTGGAATGAACCAAGGCTTATTTTAATAGTTGTACCCATGTGGCCATAGCCCTACTCAACTGCTCAGCTGCTGCTTCACCTTCCTTCAGCACAATATTTAATTTTGGATAGAGAGTATTATAAATAAAGTGACAGCCAATCACAGCTGACATTATTGTACTCTGTTATTTAATCATAGCGGAGCCTCTGGTGAACCAGGTGAAGAAGACCCGCATAAAAAGGGATGATTTCAATATTTTGAAGGTGATTGGCCGGGGAACCTTCAGTGAGGTGAGAGGCTTCAGATTTTGAGATTTTTTTTTATGTCTAATAAACAGAGTAATATGTAAACATGAAGTAGATGTAATCATATGAAGATGCATTTGGGTTGTTACAGGTTGCTGTAGCTAGAATGCGCGACACCCAACAGGTGTATGCACTGAAAATAATGAACAAATGGGACATGCTGAAGCGTGGAGAGGTAAAACACCTTACATACTTCTTAATTCTACTGTATGGATTTGTTATTATTACCATATGGCCATATCATTATGAATTCCTCTTCTTGTTTTCTCTGTTGTTCAGACAGCATGCTATCAGGAAGAAAGAGAGGTTTTGCTAAAAGGAGATCGTCGCTGGATCACCGAGTTGCACTATGCCTTCCAAGATGACAATTACCTTGTATGTTTTGCAAAAAATTACACATTTAATCTAACCAGCTCTTATAACATATAGTATTGATATTGGTATTGGTACACGAATAATATATAACTTGTGTGTGTGGTTTTTTGTTGTTGTAGTACTTAGCAATGGATTACTATGTTGGTGGAGACTTGCTAACATTGCTTAGTAAGTTTGGGGACCATATTCCAGAGGACATGGCTCAGTTTTACTTAGCAGAGATGGTCATGGCTATTGACTCTGTCCACAGACTGGGCTACGTCCACAGGTACATGTGTGTGCAGTATTAAGGTAGAGCAATATGCAGGTTGACCAGTACAATTAATTGATATTCAAATTTGTATGCACATTCTATTTTTGAACAACAGATAGTTGGGAGGGGTGTGTGAACAGTTTGTTCGGAAGGTTTAACAACACCTCTAGGACAGCTGTGGCATTGTCAAGATATGAATTTAAAATCTGATGACAGAAAAAAAATTGAGACGGTATTGTGACTTGGAATGTGCTAAATCCCCTTCTTAGTGCATCCAATCCTTCTTCTCACTGGTTCTGTTATCCAACACCAGTTAACTACTGGGCTTGATCAATGTCTTCAAACAGGAAGCAGTTTGGCAAAAAAGTAACCAAAAGGATTGTATAAGCTTATGCACACAGTGTAGTTAGGAGAAACTGTGATGTCCTCATATGAGGACACTGGGGGTGTCAAGAGGTTAAAATTACTCACTCACTCACTAACTCACTATTAGGGTTGAGGAGAGGCTAGAGACTGTCTTAGTCGACAGTGGGTTAAGGCAGGGTAGACTATGAACAGCTCGCCTAGACCACCATAGAGCCAATACAAACAACCATTCACACTCACACCTGAGGCCAATTTAGAACAGCCAGTTACCCTGGGAGGTAACCGGAGTACCTGGAGGACATCTATGAAAGCACGAGGAGAGCATGTAAACTCCACACAGAAGTCTTGAACCCAGGAACTTCTTGCTCTGAGGTGGACGTGCTACCCACTATGCCACCATGCTGCCCAGTTTAAATTATAAGTAGCTATTTTTCATTTAATTTTCTGAAGCACTTTATCCTTTATTGGGGTTGTAGGGAGGCTGGAGCCTGGAGCCTACCCCAACCTACTCTGCGCCAAATCGGAGTACACCGCGAACAGCTTGAAAGACCATCACAGGGTCTAAGTCACTATTAATAAGTATTTTTGAGGGACCTGTTTTTTATGTATATACGCATATAAATATGACTGTTCCAGGTGTTTATGTTTTCCTGCTCTTTATTCTGATTGATATCTTTTGAAAGCTGGATCCTATACATGCTTTTTAAACTCTTTGCAAACCAGTCAAGATGAAACCCACAAGGGGACACAGTAGTGCAAAGGTTAGCAGTCTCGCCTAACAGCAAGAAGGTCCTTGGTTCAAGCCCCGTGGTCAGCATGAGCGGTTCTATGTGGAGTTTGCATGTCCTTTCTGTGCTTGGGTTTTCTCCCACTTTCTGTGCTTTGGTTTTCTCCCACAGTCCAAAGACATGCACATTAGATTAATTGGCTACTCTGGATTGCCCCTAGGTGTGAATGGTTGTTTGTCTGTGTTGGTCCTGCAATGAACTGGCTTAGGGTGTACCCCACCTTTTGCCCGAAGTCAACTGGGATTGGCTCCAAATTCCCTGCGACCCTAAACAGGATAAGTGGTACGGATAATGATTAATCAGGAGTGTGGAGACTTTTTCCACATTATATATCCACAATATATCAGTCAAGCCCCAGTATTATATTTGTGCATGTGTGTATAAAATGAATTTATTTGTATTATATTTGTGCATGTATGTATATATTTGTGAATAGTATTATATTTGTGCATGTGTGTATAAAATGAGTGTTCTGTCCTCTAGAGATGTGAAGCCTGATAACATCCTGCTAACAGCAGACGGACATGTGCGACTAGGGGACTTTGGGTCATGTCTGAGACTGCAGGATGATGGCTTGGTGAGCCATCTTGCTTTATCCAGGAAACACTACAGGCATAAACTGTCATAACCTATTGTCTGTGAGTAAAGAAGGGTCATGTGACTGAAGGTATGTACATATGTGTATACAGGTTCACACTTCGCTTGCTGTTGGTACTCCAGACTACCTGTCTCCAGAGATCCTGCGAGCAGTAGAAGGGGGGGGAGGCTATGGTAAAGAGTGTGACTGGTGGGCTCTTGGTGTGTGTGCATATGAGATGCTACTGGGGACCACGCCCTTCTATGCAGAGTCTCTCTCTGAAACCTATGCGAAAATAATCCACTTT
This sequence comes from Tandanus tandanus, assembly GCA_039654325.1. Lineage (NCBI taxonomy): Eukaryota > Metazoa > Chordata > Actinopteri > Siluriformes > Plotosidae > Tandanus > Tandanus tandanus. Next base: position 1,701,019 of record JBCNYH010000016.1, read on the forward strand.
CAGGTAAACGGAGAGAAAGTAACATAGATAGAGAGTGAGAGATACTGATACACGGCAACTCCTCATTCGATCTCACCCTAGTAGCCGAGCATTGGAATTTGGGTGTAATCTTGTTTTATGTTTGTACTTATATCTCCACAGGATTACTTTGAGTTCCCTGCATCAGCTGTGGAGATTTCTGAGGAGGCACGTGCACTGATCACAGGTTTGCTATGTGATAGAATTGAGAGGCTGGGTGCAAATGGCTCTGCAGACTTCCGGAGTCATCCTTTCTTCAGCGGACTCAAATGGAGTGCCTTGCACCAGTTGCCTGCTCCCTATCAGCCTGAAGTCTCCAATCCTACAGACACCTCCAACTTTGATGTGTTGGATGACTGCCTCAGTGAAACAGTACATAAATATTCATTGTATCTCTGGTGTTTTATTGTCCAACTGTGGTTACTGAGCAAAATATAAATCACCGGAATCTTAGACTCAGGCCTGGGTGTGTTCATGCTTTGTAGGAGACACTAACTGATGTAATGGACACAGCACCTACAGGAATCCACCTAGCATTTGTTGGATACTCTTATACAGCTACAAGGTGATAATACTATTTACTGCCTTCATTGTTGATGACAAATTTATCATATAGTTTTGTATTTCTTTATTATAATTTTTTTGGTCAAGTTTATTTCATTACGTTATCTGGTTCCTAAGAAAAATGCCTGTTAGTAAGCTTATGAAGATTCAGAGAAAGGTTGTCATATAATGTGAAAAGATAAGTACATTCAATGAAAATGCAAAAAAAAAAAAAAAAAAGAAAAGAAAAAGAAAAAGAAACATATTTGAACAAGCAAACACTCTAATCTTTCTTTAAACAGTGCCTGCAGATAAAGGTTATATACTCTTACAAATTACATAAAAAATAACAAGTGATTTACCTAATTTAAATAAACAAAATAGTGATGAGTCAAATGGAAAAGGAAGTACACTCTTACATTCATCACACCTTTGTGTCCATAAAATTGGAATCGGGTTTTCAAGATTAAATTCCACTGAAGAGAACCTCCTGCAGGTAGAACCTTTTACTTAACCATGATAGGGTCTGGTGTTGTCTTTGCTATTTAAGAGTGTGATATCATCATACATTGTCATTATTCCAAGAGCTAAAAAGCTTCTGTTTTTTGCCATCATAAAAAACAAACAAAGAAATGTTGTTTGGGCATAGTCACAGTACCCATGTGGAGAGCAGAATAGCATCATATACACTTTGATCCATGGTGGTAGAAAAGTTATGGTTTGGGGTTGCTCTACTGCCTCAGAGACTGGCAGCTGGCAGTCATTATTTCAACTATGAAAATTGAAGTTAAAATGAAGCTGGAAGTTGAACTGGACCTTTTAGCAGGATACTGATCCTCAGCACACTAGTAAATCCACCAAGGAATGGTTTAAAAAGAAGAATTAGAGTAATGCAATGGCTTAATCAACCCAAATTTGAACACCATTAAAATGTTGTATGGAATGGGTGCTGTTTAAAGGTCAGTTCATTTGCAAAAACGGTAAAACATTTTGCAAATGAAGTCAAAGTGGTCAAGATTCTCAGCACGCCAATGTCAGAGACTGATGGAAAATTATGCAAAGTGCCTCCAATAAGTTGTTTCTTCTGAAGGGGGCAGTTCTAGTTTCTGAGGCCAAGGATGTACTTACTTTTTCCACAGAAGAAAATTACATCTATCAATATTTCGGTGAATAAAAAACTTGAAAAAACTAAATTTCCTATATCACCTTTATCTCTAGGCACTGTATAAAAATGGTGGTCTGCTTCTTTTATTCCTTCATTCTTCTTTTACAGAGAAACAGGAGCTGTTGACCGCAGCCAAGATATCATGATGGAGATCGACCAGAAGCCAGTACAGGAGTCTCTGTACCTGCAGGAACACATGCTGGTAAGTGTGCTGCTTACTTCAAATTGCCTATAGGTTTTTAATGAATGTGTGAAAAGAACCCTGCAATGCACTAGTGACACATCCAGGAGTTCCTACTTCACATCCAGTGTTCCAGGGATAGTCTCAAATACACCCTGACGAGAATAAAGCAGTTACTGAAGTTTAATGAATAATTAAATGACTGATTGGATAGATGGATATATGAATGGATGAATAAATCACTTACACATCCTGTTTAGGCATTCTGTGAATAGCTGGTGTACATGATCCACTCACTCACTCACTCACTCACTCACTCACTCACTCGCTCACTCATTTGCTGGACTGCTGTATCCTGTCTCAGACGTCACTGGGCGAAGACAGGGTACACCCTGAACAGCTCGCCAGACCATTGCAGGGCTAACACACACACAACCATTCACACTCACACCTATGGGCAATTCAGAACAGCCAATTGGCCTAACTTGAATGTTTTTGGACTGTGGGAGGAAACCAGAGTACCTGGAGGAAACCCACACACACATGGGGAGAACATGCAAACTCAACACAGAAAGGCCCAGCGAAAGACTCGAACCCTGGTATGCCACCGTGCCACCCTGGTATGAATGCTTTCCATAATACACCTTGCGTTTATTTCCATTTCTTCAAATCAAATGATTCTCCAATTCCTCTTTAGTAAAATCAATATATTTGACCATATAATCCTTTTTTTGTGTCTACAAGTGTCTACAAAACCCTCATATAAAATTAAGGCATTGCTTTGCTTGTGATATCAGCTCTGGAGTTTAGTGAGTGCATCTGTGAATATTTCAGAAACAAGCGTGGCAGCTCAGAGGATTTCATGAAGTGTCAACGCAGACAGATTTTCCCCTGATCCTTCAGCACAGTACTGTAGAGGCTTCAACCACATCAAATACAGAACAGAACGGTGCCCAAATCCAGGAACTACAGAGGTAAACTACCTGTCCCACATCCCTTGTTTGCATTTACCTGTCTGCTCCTTGGCTGCCCTACTTCTCTCACTAACCCACTGTCACACCACACTGCCCTTCTTGGTCAAGTGACCTACTTGTCTCCAAGGCAGAATATGCACGTATGCACACCTGTGAGCTTTAACAGGTGCTTACTTTTATCGACCTTGAGAATATTTTACACAGGTGTGCTCAAGCAAGACTATGTCCACAAGTGTAGACCTTGGAACAGATTTATCTCCTCAGACTTTATCCTCCTACTTCACTTACACTCCCAGCTTTTAGCTCATTTTTACCACCTGTAGTAATATGCTGTTATTATCTCACTCAATGCTAACTGATGACTTTGTTCTTTAAGGCAACTGATGGAAGCTGAGCAGAGAAACAGAGACCTGTCACTAGAAGTACAAACTTTGCATGAGGAGATCTACAGACTCAAGGTCCATCCGGACAAAGGCAAGAAAGAAGTTCATAAGCTTATACAAGCCAAGGCATGTTACAAGTCATGGAATCTGTTGCAAACACTAAAACTTGAGGAAGGACCAGGAAGATAAGTCAGGTGCTTTGGAGTTTATTCCAGCATACATTGGATCCAATACATTGGATTATCAGAAACAACTGACTAACAGTGAAAAGATATATCTTTTTATACTGCGAAGTCATGGGAGGGTACAGAGAACAATGAAACAAAATGTTGGTCCTATATTTGTTGTTTGTGAAGGGTGTGAGGGCACATGAGGGTGGACTGAAAAGTTCATAGTAATCCATCTCACCATCAGGATGTGAGCTTCCATACCAACGGGTTCCAAGTGCTGAAACACTGATGGAAGAGATGTGTAAACCAAAGAGGAGACTATGTTAAAAAATAAACCACATTTGGTCAAATTTGACCACTGCATCATGGTGGCTCAGTGGTTAAGGCTCTGGGTTACTAATCCAAAGGTCAGGGGTCAATACCACCATACTGCCATTGTTGGGCTATTGAGCAAAGCCCTTAATGAATGTAAATGAATGTAAAAGTTATACCTATGAACTATTCAGCCCACCCTCATATATATACGGCAGTAGAAAATAAGTTTTGGCTGTTCTTTTAGTTATTTGATGACTGAAGGGCCCTTAACAGGAACTGCACTACAGATTAGTGTAGACTGAGACAATGCATGATCATTGCCACCAAAATACATGTAATACAAAAACACCAAAAACGCAGCTGGGTCTGGGAAACCCACAGCAGACAAACATTCAGACATGCATACAAACATTCCAAACTTTACACAATATCAATAATCATGCGCATAATTTAGCTCTGCGCAGGTAGCCAGGTACATTAATCACTATAAACAGACAATAAGCTTGCGACATACTGTATGTGCCTATGATTATATCGTAACATTGTTACATTAACAGTTATACATACAATAATATCATAACATTTTCAACATTTGCAAAGTGAAACTTCAATTTACCATGGATTCAATTTAGTAGCAAAGTTCTTTCAATGAGAGGGACAGGTTTTTTCCAGCCGTCAGCCGTGTTACCACAGATGAAAACAATGTTTTAGAAGACAATTACAAGGTTACCACCCCACACACACACACACACACACACACACACACACACACACACACACACTAGGTACAAACACCTAGGTTGACCCGTGAGTGTCCTGATAATAAAAACAACAGAGCCAGTTGTATTGAACAGGACCCCCACGTGCAGTAATGTTAGCTCTGGTTCCTAATGCTTATAGACCCAATAACAAATACTCCCTGGGACGGTCCAGTGTAGTGCACAATGCCCTGCTATACTAAAAAGAGTCAAATATGAGGACTGGTATGGGTCCACTGGCATATTCAAAAGCACAGAATACGCCTGAAACATTTGTACTCAGATAATAATATCAGACTGGGAATACGAAGCTCATGGTGCAGTAGAGCAGTGAAACAAGCACCAGAGACTTAATATAACAGCTAACAAAGATATTACAAACATAATGGCACATAGATCTCATATGGGATGGGAGTACTGAATAATTCGGAAGCTGCGCGTTAGGCCTTTGTTTGGCCTCTGGCTGACAAAGTTTTATGTTCTTTTTTTTTTTTGCAGAGACTGTGAAATTTATTGTACTATTTTTCTTTTAAATAACAATAACAGCGGCCGCTTCCTGTGTCTCTCTAAACAGTATAACCTCTTTTTTTAGATCTCTGATGTAATATGATGGTTGTTGTAAATATGTTTTTTCTTTTTAATTGACACCACTGCACCAAAAACCCAAAACTTTCCTTTTGGTGTACAAAGGTCTTGAGTCGGAAGCTGTTAAGTTGAATTATATCTAGTTAAATGATAACTTGAAACCTAACCTTTTATGCTGAAAATAGCTGCTGAATGATATCAGATGAACATAAACCAACTCCGCCACACATAAACAGAGTGGAGCCTGTTGTTCTGTTCTGAATGTTTATGTTTAAACCTTTACTCAGAGAACAGCTATAAATGTGTCATCCAGGAATAGGCCACCGCAAGTTCTACACCAGCATGCGCCAATCAAAAAGAATGTGCAGCCATTCCTCACCGAGGCCTCATGGCTAGAAAGCGGAGTGCTGAACCACCTCTCGCTCCCTCCTGCTTTCACACCAACAAGCCATTCGTGAAGAAACGTACCCGATAGTACGTTCTTATACTTTACATGTGTGAAGCAGGCACCAAACTCACACTTGCAATTACGCATGCCACCGCACAGCAAAGCATGACCTTTCTCCTGTCTCCTCTGTGTGGCTTAGTGGCCTGTGCATTCCTCTCTAAAGTGTAGTGCATAGTCATAGAAGAAAAGGACATGTGTACAGTATGTGTGTATTTTTCCATTCTCCACAGGGCTGCACTAATGGCTCTTTCTTATTTGACCACAGAACTGTGTGTGTGCCCATCGCCTGTCTTTCTGCCTGCGTGCTGTGTGGAACCTTTCAGGGATGTAAGCCTGCCTCTTTAGCTTCTTTTCTCTTCTTCTGTGTGAATGGAGCAATACCATCTGTTTAAAATGCAATATTCAACATGGCTCATCCATCAATGCCCAAAAATACCCCTGAAATCAAAACCTTGATTTGTAAATGACTTACTGTTCTTGGGGCGGCATGATGGCATAGTGGTAAGCACATCCACCTCACAGCAAGAAGGTCCTGGGTTTGAATCCCAGGCTTGGACATTACTGTGTGGAGTTTGCATGTTATCCCCGTGTCTGGTGAACTCTTCAGGGTTTACCCTGCCTTCATCCAGTGTTGACTGAGATAGGCTCCAGCCTTCCTGTGACCCCAGTAGGAGTAAGCGGTTTGGCAAATGAGTGAGGGTCAGTGAGAAACTCTTCTTGGAAACTGAATACATTTATAAGGATTGATAGATTTAGTTTTAGCGCATATTTTTCCATCTAAAACACAGTTTTCACTAGTAATTTTGTGGTAAAACTACTGCAGGCGGTGTTACATATGAGCTCGGTCTGTGGTGTTGGCTGGCTTTCAGTCACTAAACTTGTGCACTAAAATAGTCAGCTAGCTTTTTAATGAACAAAATTACCATTGTTTAGCTAATATTAAAAAAAAAAACTGAGGCGATAACATTGCCAATCAAGAATTCAATACTAGTGACTTTTAACAGGTAAAATAAGCAGATAACTTGCCGAGTACTTCCGTGATAAACATACAGTACATACAGTGCAGTTGTACAGCAGCAGCAAGCAAAGTCAAAATGCAAATTTATAACTGAATTTACTGCTCTGAAATTCACTGATTACCCTATTTTGATATTTTGACCTTCTGAACTGGACTTTCTCATTTTTGTGTTTTGTGCCTTTTTTTAACAGGGTAGTGCAGGGTTTCACTTTAACAAAAAACAAGTGTACAATCATATTTTCACTATTTATTAGAGCCACTTGCTCACTCACTCACTCACTCACTCACTCATTTGTGGAACCACTTCATCCCATTATGATGAAGCTGGAGCCTATCTCAACCGACACTGGATGAAGGCAGGGTACACCCTGAACAGCTTCCTAGACCATCGCAAGGCCATCACATACAACCATGCACACTCACGCCCTCACCTAGGGGCAATTTCAAACAGCCAATTAGCCTAACGTGCATGTCTTTGGACTGTGGGAGGAAACCAGAGTACCTGGAGGAAACCCACAAAAGCATAGGAAGAGCATGAAAACTTCACTCAGAATTGATCATGCCCGGGACTCGAACCCAGGACCTTCTTGCTGTGAGGTGGACATGCCAACCACTATGCCACTGTGCTGCCTTATTAGAGCCACATAAGTTTTTATTCTGAATAATTTAATACTAAGACCAATAATAAAGCAATTAACACTGATCACAGTGGGATGTGAATTTCATCTCTGTCTGTACTGTACACTAGAGATGTCTGCTAAACATGGAAAATTACTGGGTTGTACATGATAATAAGATAAACAAGCAGGACAGAGGAAGAGGACACAGGGTGTTTCCATGGAATATGCATGTATATTCATAGATACTGATATTTTTATGAAGGTGAAAATATAAATGCATTGCCATGCCGAAACAGTTCTTTTTTCTGGTGTTTCATTTTTAAATGTACAGATATTTTTATTACTTTAATTACAAAACCAGTCGTGCATAAACCTGGGAATTAATTATGAAAGATATTGAAAAAGGAAACAAAGCAAGTACAAACTGTGAAACCATTAAATCTCTGCTTTGTGCTTACTGTAACTCGCAATATTGAACTGCACACTGCTTTTCATGCCTGAACTGATGACCCGGTATTTTCAGAACTCAGCATTGCCCCCTGCCTGCCATTACCCACTAGTGAGGCCACTGCTGCGCCACCTGCTGCTTTTCCACAGGGTAAGTACAATAACACCACACAGCACAAATTTCACTTTGCCTTCACACTTTGATCACTAATAGCAAGACATGATATTAGGTACCAAAAAAATCCAGTATCCATTAATAGCTGCACAACGGCTCTATTTGGGTACAACAATGCATTATATCACAAGTTTTGATTGATGGCATGAAATGGAAAATGTGTGCACAAGCTGTTTTTATATATATATA
>JBCNYH010000016.1:1748924-1765936 GCA_039654325.1 Tandanus tandanus
CACACCTGGAGCCAAAACCTGCGAACAGGTGTGCAGGACCACAATGCATGGAAATAGTTGTCAATCATGTTATCAGTTCACTATCATAATTCACTGTTTTTAACTAACCTTTAACTATGTATGTGCTGCTGAGACGTTGTGCTATTCACACTTTGAGTTTCATAATGACTACCAAAAGTGTGAAACTGTGACCACATTGTCGTCCTTTGTCAAACTGTTGATTTTTTTTTTCTCGGAACATTGTACCTCAGGGTCGACATTGTACATAGCGTGAGATCTTAGAGCCCTGCATGTTAGTGCATGTGACTGTTGTATTCCTATGACTATTACATTGTTACTCAAACGTTTTTGGTATTTTTTTCTCTTGCCTTGGCCCTCTTTTAAGAGTGATACGAACATGGAGCACGTGGCTCGTGCAGTAGGAGAAGCATGTGTCCGTTTGCACTTGGCAGATGAAAATGTGTGCCGGGACATTACAGAGCTCTTCCGCGATGACTTCATTCATGCCCTCCAAGAGTCTCTTCTCTGGCCCACAGAGGCCTGTGCATTACTTCTGGGACCTTCATGTGGACATTTTGACATCTATGCCCCCTGGAATATCACCCTGCCCCGTGTCCCCAAACCTCCAGTGGTCCCTCCTTCACCACCCAAATCTGGCTCACCTCAAAGCAGGGTGCTCTTCCTTACTGATATCCACTGGGATGCCGAGTACTCTGAGGGCAGTGCAGCCGACTGCAAACAGCCTTTGTGCTGCAGGAACAAGTCTGGCTGGGCCAACTGGAGGCATCGTGCTGCAGGTCACTGGGGTACCTACAGCAAGTGTGACCTTCCATTGCGTACAGTGGAAAACCTCCTAAAGAATGTAGCCAAGGCAGGACCCTGGGACTGGGTCTACTGGACAGGGGACATCCCTGCACATAATGTTTGGTCCCAAACGAGGTCACAACAGCTGAATGAGCTGACGACCATCTCCAGGCTCATCAGGAAGTACCTCGGACCTAACGTTACTGTGTACCCAGCTATTGGCAACCATGAGAGTACACCAGTCAACAGTTTTCCTCCTCCATTTGTGTATGGAAATCGTTCCTCCCAATGGCTGTATAACACCATGGCAGAAGAATGGGCTCCCTGGCTTCCTGCTCAAGCTCTGGAGACCCTGCGGTAAGCATAATACAGCCAGATTCAGTGGGCATAAATCATTTAATTCTGTTAAATAGAGTCACCATAACTCAAAGTTGTGCATAAAATGACAGTGAAATTTTTCACATCAAATTTTAAATGTATGAATGGATTCATACATACCCCATTAATACTTTTTTAAAAATAAGCTACTTATAATCTACTTCTTATTCTTTATAACAAGCAACATTAAGTATTAAATCAGATTATGCCCAGACTGTGAGATTTGTACATTCTTTTGTGTAATTATGTGATTTATTTCATACATCATTGACTGGATATACATTTAAAAAAATAATTATATATTTGTATGTAAACAGTATATCTAACACACATAAACGGTCCTTTGTGCTCTGTTGGTTCTTCTTATGAACTGCCTTGAACCTTGAACCAAGCATTGGTGTTTTCAACTGAGCTTTATTAAGCGTTGGAAATTTCATTCCAGCCGAGGAGGTTTCTACACTGCCCAGGTACAGCCAGGCCTGAGGGTGGTGTCCCTGAATATGAACTTCTGTGCGCGGGAGAACTACTGGCTGATGGTGAACTCTACAGACCCGGCAAACCAGCTTCAGTGGCTTGTACACATCCTGCAGGAGGCTGAGAACAAGGGAGAAAAGGTAGAACTGCAGTCTCTCCTGGACTCTCCGTAAACTATTCAGGCCCTTTTCAACTGTATTAATGTTCAAGTCAGTATTTTAAGAAGGTTAAAAGTTCTGGAAATGCCTCAGAAATTACAAAACAGAGAATTTTGCCAAAACTAACCATGCTTTTAATAATTGAAAATGATATTTAATGTAGCGTAATGTAGGGCGAGCTGTCCAGGGTGTACTCTGCCCTCGCCCAGAGACAGCTGAGATGGGCGCCAGCCTCCTGGCAACCCTAATTAAGATTAAGCGGTTCCGAAAATGAATGAATAAATGAATGAATGTTCTCCCTGTGTTTGTGTGAGTTTTCTCTGGGTGCTCTGGTTTCTTTCCACAATCCAAAGATATGCACTTTAGGCTAACTGGCTGCTGTAAATTGCCCCTAGGGGTGTGTGGGTGTTGGCCCTGAACTGGTGAGCTCTTCAGGGTGTACCTTGTCTTTGCCCAGAGTCGACTGAAATGGGCTCCAGCCTCCCCACAATCCTAGTGGGATCAAGCGGTTCGGCAGTAAATTTCATGAACATTGTTCATCCTTGCTTTACTCAGTTTTCAACAAATAATGTGAAGCAGCAGTTTTACATCTGATAGCCTGTAAAATGCTGACACTTGAGGTTCCTGGCTAAACTAATGTTTCCACACAGGTAACCTTTGGCATCTGTTTATATGAAGTGTTTCCTAATCAAATTCCTGTTTAAGATGATGGTGCAACAATAACCCAGTAGAATGAAGGGTTTCATATAAACCTTGCAGCTGGCGGTACTGTTAGAACTCATCACTTGCTCATTTGCCAAGCCGCGTAATCCCACTAGGGTCGTTGGAGGCTGGAGTCTATCTCAGCCGACAATTGGTGAAGGCGGAGTACACCTTAAACAATATTCAATTCAGTTTTATTTGTATAGTGATTTTTACAATTGCCATTGTCGCAAAGCAGCACTACATTCATTCATTTTTTAAGACGCTTAATCCTAATTAATCCCATCTCCGCTGACTCTGGGCGAGGAAGAGGTACACCCTGGACAGCTCGCCAGGCCATCGCAGGGCCAACATTCACACAACCAATTACATTCACACACTTAGGGGTGATTTGGAACAGCCAATTAGCCTACTGTGCATGTTTTTGGCCTGTGGAAGGAAACCGGAGTACCCGGAGGAAACCCACGCAAGCACGAGAAGAACATGCAAACTCCACACAGAAACGCCCGAGCAGGGAATTAATCCCAGGACCTTCTTGCTGTGAGGCAGATGTGCTAACCACTACGCAACTGTGCCGCCTGCAGCTTTATATACTAAAACGAATTTAAACAAGATCTTAAACAGCTTGCCAGAACGTTGCACGGCATTCACACCTAGGGTCAATTTAGAAGAGCCAGTGAGCCTAATGTACATGACTATGGGAGGAAACCCACGTGAGCACAGGGAGAACATGTAAACTCCACCCAGAAACGCCCTTACTGAGCCCAGGACTCGAACCTGGACCTTCTTGCTGTGAGACGGATGTGCTAACCACTACGCCACTGTGCTGCACTATGATATTTCTGAAAAAAAAGTAATTAAATACTGGTCTAGGTTTCTTTTTTATTCTGTAATGACGCATAAGGACTTCTTTCCCTCTTGCTAGGTGCACATTATTGGCCACATCCCCCCTGGGCTCTGTCTGAGTAGCTGGAGCTGGAACTACTATCACATAGTCAACAGGTTAGTCCTAACCTAACTGCTTTTAGACTGGTTTGCTGTTTGCTATGTCTTGGTCAACTGAGTTGTAGCAGGAGCACATGACTCAGGATGTCGACTTTTTCTACTTCCTTGTTGCGGTTTCCTTTAAACTAAAAACAGAGGCGGCTGTCTTTCAAATTGAAGTTGCGTTGATTATTACAGACCATGTGATTCAGTTTAAAGTCTGAGACCTGTGTATCTGCTGATAATGATTCCTACACTGTAATGTTTATTGGTCGTTTTAAGCTTTAACTGCTGTGTTTATTTCTTTGTGTCAGGTACGAGAGCACTATAACAGGCCAGTTTTTTGGACACACACACTTTGATGAATTTCAGTTGTTTTATGATGAAGAGACGATGACTCGAGCAGTGGGTGTGGCCTACATTGCTCCAAGTGTAACTACTTACATTAACTTGAATCCAGGTGAGACTGAAAAATCCATGACACGACATGTATTAATCCTTTATTTTGGTAGATACCTGATAAGTTTGTGTATGTATTAGTGTATCGTCTTATGAATATAAAGTGTTAAAATAATTTGGCAAAAAATTTAGCCTTTACATCGATTTCAGATGTCAAAAAAAGATTTTTATCTCTGCCACAAAAATGAAGTTTTGGCAGAGGTATTGTAATAACTGCTGTTTATTTGTCCATCCGTCCCTCCGTTTGTTTGTTTATGATCAAAATCCTGACCACACTTGTGCAAGGATTTTTACCAAACTTGGTGGGGACACTACCTTACCTGAGTCCTGGGGATGATTTGATTTAGGAATGTAATGGTCAAAGGTGAAGGTCAGAGCAAGGTCACACAGTTTTGGAGATGGAGCGCTTATAACTTCAAAACGAGTGCTGATAGATATGCCGTTACTATGGAACACTAATAGAAAACCGTTTATGGACTTTCAGATTGGACAATTATTTTTGATCTTGAGAAATTCCATCTTGCAAATTCTTCAGACTTTTTTTTTTTTTCATTAAATTTGTCATATCAATGCACTAAAGATCATATTGTAAGACAAGCACATGGGTAATTAAAACCAGCACTCATATAGAGCATATTTGCTACCTTATCCATGTTGCGCATTGGTGGTACCTTGCATCTGGAATATTTGAATAGTTTTATTTTCGCAGTAGAATTGATAATTACTGATACTGATTCTGTATGCTCTTTAAGCCACAACACAAACAATAGTTATGCTCTACTTCTGATTTGAATTGCATTAGCTAACATTGAGGATAACTGTGCTAACAATACATGGACCTGGTGTAGTGCGTCCTGTGTGTTCACATAAATACTCGAATATATGTAGCTTTTGTGAATATTGTGATATCGGATTTGCTGAGCCCTTCCGATACCTTAGGCTTTAATCTTGATATTTTGTTTTGTAGGGTACCGTGTGTATCATATTGATGGTAACTACTCTGACAGTAGTCGCTTAGTCCTGGATCATGAGAATTTTATCCTCAACCTCACCTTGGCAAACGGTTTTCAAGACAACTCTTCATGGTTGACCAAACCTGACCCGGACCCAGAGTGGACATTGCTGTACCGGGCCTCTCAGGCCTATGGCGTTCCCAACTTGTTCCCTGCTGACTGGGACGCTCTGGTCCGAGCCTTTATTAGTAATGACCGCATCTTCCGACAATTCTGGTACTTTATGCATAAAGGCCATGTTTCGGAGCCCTGCAAGGATGTGTGTAAGAGCACATTGATCTGCTACTTACGCAGTGGTCGCTATGAATTGCTTGAACGGTGTGATCACATCGATGATGTAAAGAAGCTGAGAGGACATCCTGTCCGAAAGACTCTGTGCTGATTTGTTTAGATACTAGCTGAGGTTAAGAATTTACTGCTAATTTACTTGCTGAGGCCAATTATCACTAGTGATTTCCCAAAATTGGGCACTTTTCTGTGGTGTTCCATAAATAATTAAATTATATATATGGAAATTTCATGGAGAAATGTTTTCAGGGTTTTTGTAATGTGTTATAAGCTCTTTTGTGATTTGTGATATTTGTTACCCAAAGATCACTGTGTTTGGAATCACATACTGTACATGATTACGTTATTAATGCTTATCACTGTTTTTTTTTTTTTTTTTTTAAGTTACAGGTTCTTGTTTAAATGAAATTCAGGTAGTTGTGTGGTAGAGGTTCACGTACCTGGTTCACTTACATTTAAATGCACTTGGTGGTTGTGCTGTGCAACAATGAAACAAACCTATTTAAACCTTAAACCTATTTAAAATTACTTTAAATAAAAACTAGAGCATACACTTAGTCATACTAAAACCTCAGGTGATATAAAGGTCATGGTATTGAAACTGCCCTCTTATGTACTTTATCTCATACTCTTTGTAGGCTTCTTTCATGTTTCTGAATGGAGTGGAGTGATATGATTTAGTCTCAACACCTGTTTTTATCTCTGCTTCCACTGTTTACTAGAACTGATTTCATGTCCAAACATTGATTTTCATTCCTAAAGTGTAAACATTTCATTGTACCGAGTTTGGACATTACCGAACAGTAGAATGTTGGACCATAAAAGTTGCTTTATAAGTTACAGGTGACCTCATCTTGGCCTTCATTGCCCAGAATGTAGCATGTTTAATGCAAAGTCTCAGTCTGTCTGAGAATGTGTTCGGGTTTACACTGTATGTGTATAAAATTGTTGATTTTAAGTGGTGTATATGTTGAGGAAATTATTAAATTAATTTAATAATCTACAATCCAAGTTCTCTTTTTTTTCCAAGCTAGGAGCATGTATATGACCTAAAAGTATATGATTGGGGTGGTTTTGCACCTTTTTATGTTTTTATTTTAAAAGATGTATCATGTCCGAAAGGGAAGATTTCTTAATGCACAACCAAGTTAATGTAAAATTGATAAATAAGGATTAATAATAAAAAAACCCACACACAATTATAGCACCCTTTTAGAATGAACCTTCTCCCCTTCATTATTATATTAAACTAACTATACTAATTTTGACCGATGGGATCCAAACATATTCCAGCGTTACAACGCTTCTGGTGCACAGTGTGTGGTCCATTAAGACATGGTTTATCCTAAACCTTTGGACCAACTGCAGCACAGCCCTCATCACATGACACCAGTGCCTTCCTCACTAATGCTCTTCATGCGGCTCCTCAAAGTCACCTTCCAAAATCTAATCAAAAACCTTCCTACGAGTGTTTAAATATGACACCTATGGATGGCTTTGAGTGGTCAACTGTCCAGAAAGCTTTGGCCACGGCATTTGGACATTTTAATTTAGATCACTTGGAAGGATGTTGGGATGTGTATAGTGTTGGGAGATTCTAGATGAAAGCACAGACGCCGATTGTGGCAGCGCAGTACCTTTTCTTGTACATAAGGTGCTCCTCACCTTAAGGATTAGTTAACTAACCATTCAAATCTCATGAATTAAATCTAACTAACTGGTCAAATCATATGTTTTCAGTGATTCTTTTTTCCCCTGTTATGATATCACTGATACTTGACGGTAAATGATAAGTTATATGTATCTGCACACATTTTAAGTATTGCTCTAAGCAATGATTCAATAACTGCTTTATCCTACTATGTCCATGGGGAGGCTGATGCTATCTCAGCTGACACCAGGCAAAGGTGGGGTACACCCTGAACAGTGCGCCAGACCCTTGCAAGGCCAACACACACACACAACCATTCGCACTCACACCTAGGGTCCATTTGGAACAGCTAATTATCCTAATGTGCATGCCTTTGGACTGTGTGAGAAAACCGGATTACCTGGGAGAAACCCACACAAGCACAGGGAGAAAGTGCAAACTCCACACAAATGCCTGAGTCCGGGACTTGAACCCAGGACCCTCTTGCTGTGCAGCAGACATGTTAACCAATAAGCCACCATGTTGCTCTTAAAGCAATATGTTTTACTATTTTAAAAAAAAATGAAAGTATTTTTACTGTGTCATACTATAGTACATCATTACAAGCACCTACTCACATTTATAGTATAATTATTTTAAATTATATGGGTATTTAGCTCCAATTCATGTTCATATAAACCCTGTACAGAAACAACTGTGGGCTATGCATGTAGTTCCATTTACAGTGGAAAAAATAAAAAAAGTCTAGTAGCATGATTGATTTCATTACTTTAATTTCTTTGTTACACCCACATCCCTTTCCCCACCCTGCATCTCTTTTAGGGATATCAAACTAATTGCATTGATATCAGTTCCATAGTGGATATGGAGTGTTTACTACCAGCTAAATTGCACCATGTGAGCTCTCACACCCCCTGCTGTAAAATTTTACAACTCCAGCATGTCAATGCAAAGTGCTGAGAGAAACTTAAGTATTGTGCCTACTGAAGCCACGATTATGGTTCAAGCCAAAAATTCATTTTTGAAGAAAAGACCTTTATAAATCAACTCAAAGCTGATTCAAGCTCTTGAACATTACAACATTTTGGAAACTTCTGAAACTCTGTGTTGCTAAATCCTGTACCATTTCCCCTTTTACTCACACTTTCCCTTACTGAACAAGGACTATACAGGACACACATCATTCTGGTCTATGAATGGCTCAGTGACAACTCTTCTAATTAGAACAGACTATAGGGATGAGGTTAGTGCTAAGTGTGTATCACATTAATAACTCAGAGGTCAGTGAATGACACTGTAACACCAAAGTCCTCTTTATAGATGTCCCAGGTCTTGGACTTGTGTGGGTTGTCTAGTTCCTCCCTCGACAGATACAGCCTGTATTGAGAACAGAATATTAGAAAATAGGAAGAAAACAGCATCTGAAACAGCTGTGAGGACTGAGCACATCGAACAGCAGACGATTCTTGTTTGTTTCGACTCCGGTGTAATTTTCCTACCTGTTATTCTCTATAAATGAAGTGTTGAACCAGAAATAGAATGGACAGTCTTCATACCCTTTTGGAAGGCCCTGGGAACAGAGGTAAGGGAAAATGGTTAAACAAATAAATAAATCAATAGAATTAAATATGAATCATAACAGCTTTCATATTTAATCAAGATACTCAATACAGTTTAAAAATCTATACAGAGAAAAATTATTAAGAGTATATAATTACATACACATATCCTAACAAAAATCTGGAGGGGAAAAAAAAAGCAACTTAAAGATTTATAATGTTCCTAAATTGATCAACAGAAATAGGAAGAAATGGTAAATAAATATTATTTTTCAATTCTTTGATTATAGTTTTTGGATAAAAGGAAAATTTGTATGTCATTATTGCATTTCGGTTGTCTAAAAATCTAAATGATATTGATCTTAGGAGAGCTGACTTACAGCACTGGATTCAAACATGACTTTTACATCACCACAGACCACCGGGCCATCCTGCAGACTGATCACCACTGCATTGTTTCCAGTATCAGGGAACAACTGGGAAAATATATGCATATCATTTAAAAATAACAAATCTTAAGTGCAAAATACATGAGAAAAGTACCCATAGGTGATTAAAGGAGAAAAGATTGTCCACAGCTGTACGAGTGGAAAAGACTGGTGTTTATATGCGTGTGTTACAAAGGCTACAAATCTCCATCCATAAAGGTTTGGTAGATGCAGTGAATTTCTACTATCATTACTGCTTTCAATTAAACCTTTTCTAGCCGTCTGAGTCACCATGTAAATTATAAATTCACTTATAATATAATTAAATAAATTAATTTGGATGTTACTTAAGATTCATTACAAACATTAAAAAGAAAAACAAAGAGCAAAGCATAAAGTCGGAGACAGCGTTATGTTTAAAACTGTCTTAATATCATAGTTTAGAGAAAAATTCCATAATAAAACAAGTAGGATCCAGTAGATCCACATCCCCTGCCAACAATATGTATGATAATTTTGACAAACTGACCTCAACATGACCTTGTAACAAAAACAACAACAACAAAAAAAGGTCAAAGTCACGGTCCACAAAACTTATGCAAGAGGGAGTTGAAGTGGATTTATGTTTAAAATATGAAGGTCACATAAGGACAAATTTATGATAATTAATGGCATGGCTCACAGTAAGAAGGTCCTGGGTTCAATTCCCGGGCTCGGAGCATTTCTGTGTGAATTTGCATGTTCTCCCCATGCTTACTTGGGTTTTCTCCAAACACTCTGGTTTCCTCCCACAGTCCAAAAACATGCACAGTAGGATGATTGGCAGTTCCGAATTGCCTCTAGGTGTGAGAGTGAGTGTGAGGGGTTGTATGTGTGTTGGCCCTGCAATGGTCTGGCAAGCTGCTTAGAATGTACCCCGCCTTCACCCAGAGTCGGCTGAGATGGGCATCAGCCTCCATGCAACCCTAATTAGAATTAAGTGGTCTAGAAAATGAATGAATGAATGAATGATGGTATGGCAAAGATTCATGAAGGCCTGAAGGACGGACATGTAGCATTATCATATAATTAGTACTAAATGTTAGCATGCAGAGATAATCCTGAAAGGCTAAAGCCATGGCTACTTTAGATTATATTTATTGTATTTTTATTCATTAAAGATTTGATCATAGGTCTCCAGTATGGAAAATTACGGTACTGGAAAATTATCCTCGCTGTCAGGTAAAGTAATTATTTTTTAATAGAGCTTATCTGTACGTTTCACAAAATAACAATGTGATGGTCAATAAAGTGTACTATTTATGGACCAAGACTTTTATTAGTATTTTCAGTTGTTCTAAAATTCTTTATATACTTTGTTGTTGTGCTACAAAACAACTTTTCTATTTCCAACTTTTACAGTGCTACCTGATAGCACTGTAAACATCTGAGCATGAACAAAATGTTCTGTCGAACGTATTCATTTCTTACACAGATAACATTGTGCTTCCCCCCAAACTGGCGCAAAGGTCGGAAAAAATTTACCCATACCCTTCCCCTTCACAGCAACATGTTTAAATATCATTCTTTTAGGCATTTTTATTACCGCACAGTTCTCCTGTTTGGCACAGACGCACTGGAACACCTGCTCCTTCTTCGCTATGATGCGTACTTTCAGATCGCTGCCATTGCCCCTTCCAACACCTGCATAGCCAACACAAAAGCACTACTAACTAATCTGAACTACATCCAACTCTCAAACATACAGTCACATATGAGGAAATACAAATACTGTATATAATGATTACCTGCAATTGAGTGAATGCGCAGGCTCTTGATCTTCATGCTTTTTGGTGGGGGCAGCTGCCGGTTGTATTTGTTCTTCATGATCTCATAGTACCCAACGTACCGGCTCTACATAAAAATGACAAAAAGGCAGCTATTTAAACTAATCTAACTGAAAAAAAAAAAAAACCCAAACAGCTTGAGCACAGTACTTGGCATGGCACGACTCACCTGAGATGGAGTTTCAACACCTTGGAATTTTGAGCTCATGCTTTTATCCGTGCGCCTTTCACCAAAGTAGTCCAGGCTGTCCTGGCAAACATGAAAGCAAGGCAAATATTAAAAGGCACACACAGTCAAAATTCTGTATATATGTACATTCAAAAAAAAAAAAAAAAAAAAAAGTATGGTACCTGTGCACTTTCGAACTGATCATTGTCAATGAGCCACGTGCACACCATCGTCCCTGTACGCCCTGTGAATGCAGAAAAGACCTCTCAAACTGACCTGCTACAACCACTCCATACATCAAATATTACATAAATTCACTAGCTTACCGTACATTATAGTGAGTTTTGTAATAGTTTTAAAGAAATGGCACCCAATAAAGTGTACGGTCACCTTTTCCGCCTTTGCAATGGATAGCGATGATGTTGCGTGAGTCTGCGGCCATCCACTCCCTAACATTGGCAGTGTATCTCAGCATGTCCCTTAGAACCACATAATACACACACCAATTGCCTTACATGGTAACTCCTCAAAGCAAAAGGAGATGGTTAGAGTATAACTGAATACTCACTCTAAAGACGGCACGTTATGGTCATCAATCATCACACGTTGCACTCTATAATGGAAAAATTTTGGATCGTAACCTTTCTCACCTGAAATAAAACAAACATTAGGCATAATATTCTTTATCAGTACCCTTTAGTAAGATGCATATGTATGCACTGCAGATAAATAAAACTCCCTTACTGCAAAGGTTGTAAACTTTGTAGTGATCCTGGTGTTTAGTGTCCAGGAATCGGACCACTTCCTAAAATCATACACATAGTTAGTTATCTAAATGGCGCAGCCATGCAATTGATTACCATCAGCGTATTATTTACAATTCTTATAACCTCCCTTTAACATTTTACTTACTCTGATAGGGTTCCTGTACAGGGCCTGTTTCCCAGATGAGGGGAAGGACATAGCAATGACTCTGTCTAAAAAATAAAAAAAGCATGTTAGCAAACAAAATCATAAATGGATCCACTCTTTTTTTAACAAAAATAAAATTACAATTGATAGATCCAATAAATCCATATCCCCTAGAAATGCAGCGGCAATTTGTTGATCAGTAATCATACGGCGAAGGCCAATTTTGACAAAGTGGCCTCCATTTGACCTTGCGGGTGTTCGGATGGGTTTCAAACATGAAGGTCCTATGTCAATTTGGCAATCAGTACTCGCACAGCAAAGGACAATTTTGATTATTTTGACAAAGTGACCACAATTTGACCTTGAGAAATGAGGTCAAGGTCCTATGACAAATGGATGATGAGTAATTGTGCAGCAAAGGCCAATTTTGATACAATTTGGACAAACTGACCTGGCTGCAAGATGGTGATAAGTGGACTTATGTTTAAAATGTGAAGGACCTAAGACAAATTAATTATCAGTAATCTCGTGGCATGTGACGGATGGCCTGAGGGATGGCCAGAGGGATGGCCTGAGGGATGGCCTGAGGGATGGACGGATTAATAGACTTTACCATATCCCCCTCTCAGCACTCCATGTTGTGGAATAAATAATTTACAGAAATAAAGAATAGAGCTCAAACCTGTGACATATGTGAGGTCCAAATCAAATCCATCCTTTTGGTAGCGTCTTTTGTTCTCTGAAACCTGAGAGGTTAGCACACGTGAATGTTAGTTCAGTTTTTACAAAGTCTGAGCATGTGAATATACAGTACAACAGACCCTCATTACTTTAGAGCCTCACCATTCTTCTGGTAATCTTCTCCATCTCTTTCTTCTGGGAGGCCAGCCGGAAAATACGTACCAGGATAATTATCCTCAAGAACCTCAGGACTGTCACTAACCTGTGGATGGTTGTTACAGTGAAAACACACTCATAACATGCAAAAACTTACACAGCACTGTGGAATTCCCGACTGTGATGGATCAGGAGGTATTGATAAATTTTCTATAACAGCAGCGCGGATAGTAGTGCCTGCTGCAGGCTATATATTACTGTTTTTGTTCCAATACATTATTGTTTCTGTAGCAACAACTAATTCACAGGAACTTGTATGGCTATTTAAAATCAACACAGCATTTATATGTGTCTGTCTGTCTATTTATTTCTGCACCACAGGGTGCACTCCTGGGTGCCTTGGGCCACTTTCGTGGTTTACTGCAATGTAATGTATGTTTCTATCCAAATGGGTTGCAAGCAGAACCTATTCACTGGGAAAGACATCTATTTATGCTCAGATTCATGCCAATGGACAATTCAGAGTAGCCAGTAAACCTAATGTGCATGTCTTTGGATCGTGGGAGGAAACTGGAGTACCCAGAGGGAACAAACGCAAGTACAGGGAGAACAGTCAAACTCCACACAGAAACGCCATCCTCAACAACTGGGCTCGAACCCAGGACCTTTTTGATGTGAAGCGAGAGTGCTAACCACTACACCACTGTACACCACAGACCCCCACATATTTAAATGCTTTAAAAAAAAATACACATTCGTTTAAAAAAGGTCAGAGGGAAAGGTGTTCCACCACAGGAAATGGATCTCTAATTACAGAGCAAGGCTTTTTTTGTCTTATTAACATCAAGACACAGTAAAAAAAAAAACAGGCTGGTGAAGGAGTGACTGTTTACAGCTGGTATTATGGAAGAGATAAATTACTGTGGTATAAGTGAAATAAAACACTTTGGGGTTGGGGGGTGTTCCCTGCTGTTATTGGAAACTACTTTTTAAACCACCCTCTTCACTTTGCACATCCACCCTTTGCACTTACAAATTCAAAAACATCAGTACAAGCCTTAAAAATTAACTAAACTCTGCGTTAGAGTTAAAAATAATGTTCCAGATAAAGATAAAAGGTCATAGCCTATATTATAATTTCAGTGTACCTGGGAATAAGGCTTGCTCCTGAGAAATCAGAGAAGGTATAGATCATAGTGACAATCAGCGTGATCACAACAATACAGGCATCCATGATGTTCAGCTTGGAACTGAAGTACACCTTAAATCTGAAATATGAAGCGAAAGAGCTTAAGCACTGCATCGATAATTTACTATCCACACAAAACCTATCATTCCTGAACAGACATCAAATTTATATTTAAATTAAAATAAGAGTTGAAACGAGGCTTTATAGAAGCTTTACATTTTCCAACCTAATGCATAATGAGAGTCAGCAACACTTATTTTTTCCACAAGATTTGCTAAAGTCAGACAGGAAACAGCTACCACAACACTTCCTGTCTCCTGATTTATCAGCATTTTTTTCTTTTCCTGAGATGGCTTCCTGTGTGGAAAGTACTATATAAATGTAACATATTAGCTCATTCTGCAGTCCCGCACTAACCCTTCTACATAAACACGCAGAAGCACATCGATGAGGAAGAAGAAGGAGATGACCAGAGAGATGACTTCCAAGGTAGTCCCCACAGTCTTGCGGCTTTCGGATGACAGTGATAAGTCAACAATGACCAGAATAACGTCCACAAGGATAAGTACCAGGCCAAAGACACTAGAAACATCCACATTACAAAAGTGAATAACATATAGCTAACATAATAGTTTTTTTTTTTAAGAACACAGATACTGCCATCAAATGATAATGGTATTTTAACAGTACAAGGAGTTTCTCCGCAATGAAACCAGGTGATAGAGGGACGGTACACGAATGTACAGAATATAAACACTCACCGAAATCCAAAAGACATCACAAACGGAGCGATCCTTTTCTTAAAACAACTGCAAGACAATAAAACAACAGCGAGAAGCCGATAAGCAAAACCAAAGCCAATCATTTTCTTCTTTGAACTCTATGATGGAAGGATAAGATCTTACTAGTTCATGGTGTCCAGTTCCTCGCTTTCCTCTTTGCCATCATCGATGTGAACCTCTGCTTCTTCCATGATGCCGTTCCTAACCAAAGAATGAAAGACAAATAGCGAGTCTGTTACGAACCCACTACACCGCACTTGTGACAGATGGAAAAGCACCATGTGTCGACACCGTTTAAGATTTTCTGTGACAAAATCCCCATAATTTAGTACCTGTGTGAGTGTAAAATAGCACCTCAATAACGTGATAGACCCATGACTGTGTATTAGGGCTGCATAATATATCATTTCTCCATCAACACTATTGTCCTTTGAAATACAAATACAAATTTGCCGCATGCAAATCAGCCATTTCATAAACTAAAATATTTTGTTGCATTCTTGGGTCATTCTGGCCAATCTCTCTGGATGAGCACTCAGAATCATTTGGGTCAATCTTTAACCCTGTTGTATTCAGGATTCATTTCAAAGCACACCATAGATAGTGATTGGGATGTGATTACAGTGTAGTATTTCATCCATACCATGCAGCCCTATTACTTTTCTTCTTATTATTATTATTTTTTTTATAAAGGCTTTCACCTAAGGTTTAGCATTAGCCAGCTCTAATCTTAAAGGTGCCCATTCACTAGTGAATAGTCTGTGTGTTTAATCTTT
This sequence comes from Tandanus tandanus, assembly GCA_039654325.1. Classification (NCBI taxonomy): domain Eukaryota; kingdom Metazoa; phylum Chordata; class Actinopteri; order Siluriformes; family Plotosidae; genus Tandanus; species Tandanus tandanus. The sequence continues at coordinate 1,764,314 of JBCNYH010000016.1, forward strand.
CACTATTAGTTCATTTTGGCTGAGTATAAAGGTTTCCTGGCAAAACCACCCCAGCTCATAGGCTTAGTATCTTCTATTAACTTGTTATACATCTTGTTTGGGTTCTGCGTTACAATTACAATAACAAGTCCGAATGAATGATCTTGCACATGCTCTATAACTTGGCAGTGCAACAGCTAGTCATAAAAAGTGTAAAAGTCTGAGATCAAATGCTCTGTGCTCACCCCACGATGGCTATGTTTACTATTATTATTGTTCCTGGCGCATTGACACTCGTGTACAAGAGTAAGCAAACGGTTTCAGAAAGACATTGTGGTCCGGTTCCATTTCATTTCCAAGACATAACACTGTATCTCATGTTTATTTAATATACCTGGTAAGTAAATGGGCCCCTTTAAGGTTAAGTGCACGGAGTGAAAGTGGCCATTTAAGATCCCATGTTCTGTGACATCATTGATTGGGTTGGAAGTGTCGATTTAGAGGCGTAATCATGAAACGTGTATTGGGTTTGAAAATGAGATGACGCTGCATGAGATAAGAGTAAAGGTCAGGAATGGTGGTTAGGTTTAAGTCATTGCATTAACATTGTTCACTCACCCATTAACATCTTTGGAATCCAACCCAGGATTAAAATGCACAGATGACATTTTTTTTAAAAAGAGTTTTAAAACCTGTCTCCTGTTCTGTTCCACAAGAAGAAACCACCTGCATTTAAGTGTGTGATCAGTTGTTTTAGGGGTCATATTTCAAGTACACTATTACTATGAAAAAGATAACACTGGGCTAACAAAAACAAAACAGCAATATCAGTAAACAGATTACCTTAAAATGTCCTCAGACTGTCCAGATTGTCTTTTAAGAGCCCAGCAACACTGATATCTAATAAACATGCATGCATGCTCCCTCTACATGCATCTTTGTGGCCTATTCCTAAAGCAAAGCTGCAGAAGGAAACAATTAAAGAGTTCAGCAAGCAAAACATCTCAAGCATGCCAGAAATCTACTGTCTTAAATCTTAACAACTCAATTCTAAAGTTTCTAATTCTTTAACTCCAATCTAGATTCGTCAACAAGAGCAACAGATCCAAACCAAAAAGCATCGAAAGTTACTCTTTGCTCCTTTTTCTTTCTTTCTTTCTTTCTGTGCAATCCTGCTGTTTCCTCTTCCCCAAATTCTTTCGAAGTAAAGATCTGAACCAGGCGCTGCTCGGTACACACTCTCTTACCTTTTTTTGATGAGTTTCTTTACAATGGCCTGACTGTCCCGTGACAGAGGAAACGGTCCAAAGGTTTTTCCTTCCTCCACTTCACATATTCACATCTATCCGCCCATATTCTGTGCAAACACAGCGGATTCCCAATGATGATGATGTGTCATTTACAAACGAGTCGGCTCCTCGAATCGAATCGGTTGTTTTCTCTGAACCTTAGTAGATCCGACTCTCTACTTCAAAGGAGCGTGCTGGCCCTTCGATGGTCTAGCTGTTCAGGGTGCACCCCGCCTTTGCCAAGTGAATAATGAAATAGGCTCCATGAATGATGAATAAATGTTATCCTATAAAAAGTGTGTGTTGCCCTGCAGTGGTCTAGCCAGCTGTTCAGGGTGTACTTCGCCTTCGCCCA
>JBCNYH010000016.1:1768577-1781594 GCA_039654325.1 Tandanus tandanus
AGAGAGAGAGAAAGAGGGAGAGAGAGAGAGAGAGAGAGAGAGAGAGAGAGAGAGAGAGAGAGAGAGAGAGAGAGAGATCATAAACACTATGTGTCCCCTTCATTGTAGTACAAATTACTAAGCTATTTTTAACCAGAACCACAAACAGAACCGATGCTGTGGCTTCACAGTTGTTTTGTATCAAGTGAAATTACTGACATTACATTTAAACATAGTTCTGTGAGTGTTTATATGCATCTAAACATTATATCTGTTTGCTGGATGGCTGGAGGGCAGTGGTGGCCCTGTGGAAGGGTGCTGGATTACTGATCCAAAGGTCTGGGGTTCAAGCGCCACTATCACTGAGTTGTCACTGCAATTAGGGAAAATGAATGGATGGTTGGATGAATGGATGGTTGGATGTGTTAATACTGAAATAAATGTTGCTATCTTGGTAGGTTGCTGGCATAATTTTCCTATGAAAACTAATAGTTCATATAAGTACTTGTGTCTAGAACATTCATTTAACACCCCTTTAACTCTCCCCTTTGACTCTGGTTCCTCCTCGTGTCATCTCAGGGAATTTTTATCCAGCACTGTTGCTTATGGATATCTCATTAGGGCTGTATCTGGGTTTCTATAAAACCTCTTTGTGTCAGTATTTGTTGCTTAGTGCTATGCAAATAAAATTACATTGAAAACAATTTAAATTAAAACTCAGTTAAAATATAGGAGTTTTTTTTTTTTTAATCTAAAGTGGATATGAATCTTTGGCCTTATGTTTTAGAAACATAAGTGACTAACTTCAGTGACTCAAAATTGTATTCAAAGTTCAAATTCATAGGTTGACAGAATCCCTTTTGCGTTTTAGTTTGTGTCTGAGAGTTAAAAGGCCCAGTGGAATGTAAGGAATGGAAAAGTGCTGCAACACCTTCCCTGGATTTAATGTAGGCCATGCGGAACAAACTGACCCCATAAATAATAGCAAAAAAATAATAAAGCATAGACGTTTCTGACTCCTGAGCCATCAGCATGTGAACTACAGCCCCTGGAAATCAAGCTACGCATGATACACTGGAGTCGTAATTATCTTAAAGGAACTACGGTGAAGGTTTTAAAAAGAACTTAAAACTGTTGAAACGGTGGAAAGTTGAGTCTCTGATCTTGTGATCATGTCAGCGGGGATTCTCCTTTTGATGCTGTTCTTTGGAACTCTGCCGTCAGGTGGCTTGGTAAGAAATATTCATTTATGTTTTTTTTTTTTAAGCACATACTAACTTTTTTTTTGACAAAGTGTCCATATCATGTTTTATTCAAAAGGGCAAAGCTGGGTAAATTGGGCTGTTTTTTACTAATCATTGTGAACTGTAAAGTATATTGATATTAAACCGGGTTTATGGTAAAAGTAGGTCATAAAAGAACATTTTAAACTGTAAAACAAATTTTAGAACCACAAAACATGTCACCGTCCAGGATAGCTTATGATCAAATACTACGATACTATGATCAAGTAAAACGTGTCACCTATTCAGTGAGAAAACTGTAAAAACGGAATAATACAATGTTTTTTCTTTACATCACTTTGAGTTGATAGTACAATTACAATAATGGTTAGTGTTTACGTTGCCTAATTCAACAATTGTAAAAATGGAAAATGAAATGGTTGTTTGTGTGAATGAAGAATGTGGATTGGCCATGTTAAAGTTTAAACAATCATTATATAATTACATATTGACTTATATAGGTTTGTGTTTTTACTGCTGTGATTAAGTCTTGATTGCAAATAAAATAAAATACATAGGTGGCATGTTGGCATAGTGGTAAGCACATCTGCCTCACAACAAAAAGATCCTGGGTTTGAGTCCTGGGACTGGCAAGGGCGTTTCTACATGGTGTTTGCATGTCCTCCCAGTGCTTGTGTGGATTTCATCCAGGAACTCCGGGTTCCTTCCACAGTCCATGCACATTAGGATAATTGGCTGTTCCAAGTTGCCCCTATATGTGATAGTGAATGGTTTATGAGTTGGCCCTGCAATAGACTGGTGAGCTGTTCACGACGCACCTCGCCCTCGATGAATTGGTTCAGCAAATAAATGAATAAATGATAAATAAATGTAAACTACATAACATACATAATTATATTACATAGGTGGGTCACCTTTGTTCAGATAAATACATCTGATATGTTTATTAATTGTTCTCATGTTTATTGTCAGGATTGATAAATAGCCTTATATCTGAATACTTTTTTTTTTTAAGTTGTCATGACCAGTTTTATCTAAACTCAATATACTAATATGTGTATTTAATGATATGAAAGAATTTGTTTGTAATAATATATCAGTGTTATCACTGTGAAGTCAAATTAGGCATGTCAGAACATGTTTATCTGATCTATTTTACCTGCTGGACTTCATTCTGGACATTTGCAGAAAATAATGTTTCTTCCATGGGAAAACAAAACAAAACATTCTTCATTCATTCATTCATTTTCTAAGCCACTTAATCCTAATTAGGGTCTCGGGGAGGCTGGCGCCCATATCAGCCGACTCTAGGGGAGGGCGGGGTACACCCTGGACAGCTCGCCAGACCATCACAGGGCCAACACACACACACACACACAACCATTCACACTCGCACCTAGGGGCGATTTGGAATAGCCAATTAGCCTACTGTGCATCTTTTTAGCCTATCGGAGGAAACCAGAGTACCTGGAGGATACCCACGCAATACGGGGAGAACTCCACACAGAAATGCCAAAGCATTCTATTGTTGGAAATCTAATAAAATCTGTATGTGTGCAGCATATGTATTTTGTGATTAGAGAAATGACATGATGTCCAAAACCCCTTTTGGTTATTTGAGACAGGGGATGACTGTCCATGGGAGTTGTTGGATCTGAAAAAAAGCATTCAGAAACTTAATCACGAGCTGATAATTGGCGACTGGAAACTGATGCACCTGCATACGCACCGCCACTTCAGACCTGCAGCAGAATCAGAACAGACCAACATGACCATAAAAAGTCTGCCAAGCACGGGAGGAAACCTGCTGGTCCATGATAGAGGTGTTATATTCACCCATTGTTTTTTGTGCTTTTTGTATTTCCTTGCTTCAGAAAGCTTTAAGAAAATGATACAAGCCCAAGTATAGATTATACAATGACATTAATCTTAGCTAGCTAAGCGCTAATGTAAGAGGGTGATCAACACTCAGTGATACTGATTACAGGTAATAAAGTCACTAATAAATAATATAAGCAACACAATAATAATAAGTTGGGTTATATATAATAAGTAAAAGGGTTGAAGCATTTAAAAGTTTACCGTTAAGGGGATGATCACACTAGAGGTGCAATAGAAATGCAACTGACGCGAATGGCAATTTGTGGCGGTCACTTTTAATTCTCAAAATGTTCTCAAATTTGTCTCACGACATTTGCGGCATCGCATTTTGTTTGCCTGGTACGTGAACTCATTTGCAAAATATTTCAGACATGTTTGAAATTTCCACAAATGTCACAAAACGGGGATCTGACGCAAACTCTTCTCAAACAGTCCGCACATGTCATGAGAAGGTTACAAAATTGTCATTTTGCTCGCACATAATTTGTTTTTTGTTCACAAGTAAAAGCAACAAGTTGGAGGCTTCCAAACAGAAATTTTGAGAAAAGTTTAAGACTTGCTGGTATCTGCCATATTCCATGTATTTTGTCATCATTTGTATTTTGTTCGCAGTTTGTTCATGCTAATAATGCTCAAATAAAAAGCGAATGGTTTGAGAACAAAAAGTTATCTAAACACCACTGATTTACATGATATACATATTTAAGCCACAAAATATCCTCCTGCATGTGGAGTTGCAAAACATCTTGATGCGTTTTTCAAAATTCATAAAGAAAAACAACAACAACAACAACATCAACAACAAAAAAAATCAGTTTGAGTTAGTTGCTTTTCTACTGCAACTCTAGTGTGATCACACCTATGTTTACAGGGTATATGGTTTGTTATGGTTTAGAAGTACAGTACATTTAAAACTTTGCAGTGAAAAGAATGGAAAGGTAAAGGGCGTAAGTAAATGAAATACAATAACAGAAATAATACTACAGTTAATAGTACGAAAGAAAAAAAAGGTTAAGATCCAAAGTTATAAGTGAAGGTTAAAGATGAGTGGAGGTCATTGCTGTATAGAGTTTTGTGCAGGGCACAGGCCAGGATTTTTGTTGTGTAAGCAGGGATGCGTGAATGTGTCTGAAATGGGGTGTGAACAAACAATAATGCTATAGACACAAACATAACTAGCTTTGGAGGAACAGAAGTGTAGCATTAATGCTTAACAGTCACTAAAAATAATGAGTTTTTTAAAAATTTGAGCTCTAGTGTTTTAATTTATTCATTCATTCATTTATTCATTCATTCATTCCTTTTGCTGATTGCAGAATTTGATTTCAGTATTCATTTCATACATATTTGCTCTTTTTACCCATCCTTTAATATGGCCCCTGATGGTAAGCTGTGTTTTTTAATCTTCAGACTGCTCTGAGCTGTTTGACAGGCTTAGACCTGAGAGTGGCTTCTACCGGATCAGACCAGATACAACTCTCGAGCCTTTTCTTGTGTACTGCGACATGGAAGATGGAGGAGGCTGGACTGTGGTACAGAAACGTTGCAATGGTAAAGTGGATTTTAATAGGTAGGCTATACCTTACTATAGGCTTCTCTACCATTAATGGGAAATTGGTGAGCCATCAGTTTCCAGGCAAAGCAGTTGACTGAATTTGAATTTCAAATGTTTTTCCTTCATTCACATTTACTCTTTCAATTCTTCATCTTCGGTAACCATTTATTCCAGAAATAATTAATGTAATGATGAAAGACTATGTACACTCCTGGGCAAAAAACTGAGACAACATTGAAATTACATATTTGTAGGCATAGCGCAAAAGTATGTAACAGCCAAGAATACATCATTACCAGTTAATGGTGGTGGTTTGTCTGAACACCAGCTAATTTACATCAAATAATACGTTTTATAACTAATAAACTAAAAAAAAAAGCAGCCCACACCACCAAGGCCACTAAAGCTTGGCTGGACAAGAACGGCATCAAGCTCCTGATCTGGCTGGGACAGAGTCCAGATTTGAACCCACTAGAGAAGTTCTGGGCATACATCCAACATAAATTAGTTGGACGAAAGTTTAATAACACCACTGAACTTTGGGAGGCTTTCAAGTACGAGTGGACGAATTTGGTCATTTCCAGATGCAAGAATCTTTCAGCAAGTCTACCAAGAGACTTGAGTATTTGCGAAAATCTTAAGAGAAAGCAATTCCATATTGACAATTTAATAGAATTCACATACTTATTCAAAATATTTATATGTTATAGTGTTATTAATAATTACAAAAATTTTGGAATATACAGACATGGCTCATTTTTTTTTGCCCAGGAGTGTAAATGAGATGCCAGTTCATCAGGGAACCATGCACACACACACACACACACACACATCTGGAGACTCATTCAGACAACAAGTTAGCATAGCTAATCGACTTACTAGGGTGATTTTAGGGAAGGAGAAGGAAAACAGAAAGCGTTATAATATTGGAGGAATGAATATCTCCTTCAGAATTTGTAATTGAATGGGCATTTGGAAACCAGAGGATGAAGCTTGGCTATCTTTAGCAAACAGATATATCAAATACAGGATTGTAAATGAAAAGAAAAATGCTAATTTAGTACTGAATAACATAAAGATGGTTGGACATGTGTCCATCACTCAGTGTTCAGCACTATCACCTCACAGTGAGAAACCTCTGGGTTCAAATTCAGCCTTTCTCTGAGGAGTCTGCATGTCGTCCCTGTGCATGCGTGGATTTGGTCCCAAGACATACACATTAGGTTATCTATTCATGCATCATAACACATATTACCTATTAACCAATTATTGGAATGCCTTCTTTCCAGGGGCTGGGAGGAATATAAAAATGGGTTTGGTGATCTCAAATTAAACAGAGATGAGTTTTGGCTGGGCAATGATCATATCCACTCCTTGCTTCACAAAGGTAGGTTACTGCTGGGTAATCTGTAAAATATTGTTTATCCTAAATTCATGGGGAAGATTTAGGTTCTGTGTTCATTCCATGAAGGTGAAAAGGTAATGAAGATTGATCTGATGGACTGGAATGGAGAAAAATCATATGCATTATATAACAACTTCAGAGTAGCAGATGAAAAGGTATACTCTAAACATTATCTAAAAATATGAGCACTTGGAGACTGCAAACCTCTGTCAAGCCTTAAAAAACAAGTATATAGCACCTCTGTACTACCACACTTCCAAAAAATGGGATTTCCCATTTTAAATCTAAATTGCTACCAAATGCACAATCTGAATCAGATCTGGAATAAACTTGGCCAGACATCTAAGCTTATGATCCTGAATATACACAACAAATTTCATTCAAAACTGATGAGCATTGCCCATTATAAGAGGTATAATATCTTTTGTAAATTTGCACATTTTTTTTGTGATGTCATCAGTGTGTGGACTCATTAAAATGTAATTGGAACATCCTTGGGTGATCACCTACCCATCATAAAAATTTCAGATTGATCTATCAAAAACTGTGGAAAGGAAATTGCTAACAGGGAGACAAACTAGCAAAAAAAAAAAAAAATGACCTCCTTGGCGAAGGTAATAAGAAATAAAATTTATACAGTAACATTGCATTTGTAATGTTTCCAATCCATAAAACATTCCATCCTCTACATACAGGATAAGTACAGGCTATACTTTGGCATATATAGTGGCCGGGCTGGAGATGCCTTGTCTGGTGGGAGCAGTATGGTGGAGCAGTGGTCAGCCTGCCACAGTGGCATGCAATTTAGCACTAAAGACCAAGATAATGATCGCTACCTGCAAGGAAACTGTGCTGCAGAGAACAAGGGAGGCTGGTGGTACAACAGGTAACAAACAAAAATGACTCAATATTGTAAAATATTTACAGGAGCATATATTTTTTATTTTTGCTATATTCAATCTTGTTCTCCATTACAGTGGTTCAGAACATGTTACTTGCAGATGTTGTGTATTTAGACTAATCCTTCATTATTAGCTGTTAGTGAATTTTTTGCTTTTCTTTAGATGCCATGCTGCCAACTTGAATGGAAAGTTTTATCAAAGAGGGAAATACACAGCGAAACATGACAATGGGGTGGTGTGGAGCACCTGGCGAGGAATCTGGTACTCCCTCAGACATGTGAGCATGAAGGTGCGACCTACAGCATTTATGGACAGCCTGGGGAGTGGAGCTGGACCAGACAGCTAAAATATTACACTTTATTATGTCCAAGCTTGCTTTATGTCATGAGAAGTGAATATATACGGCATCATTATGCAATCCAGAAAAGGCACTAATTGAACTAGAATTAGAATATGCTGATTATAACCTACTTGCGTGTGGATCATAGATATTCTACATTCTTTTACTATCATAAATGTAATATAATATAGTAAATATGCATCCCAAACTGCCTGTATGAAATCTCATTTATGCTAGTGTACCTTTCTATGCATCTTAACACCATCAGCATCAGAACACACACACACACACACACACACACACACACACACACACACACACACACACATACACACTTGTCAGACCACACTGGGTTTCTTTTATTTATATAATGATTATTACTGCAAGGTAACAATATTTCATACCTACATTCAACCCTATCCTTAACCTTCCACTTATTTGCCAAACTGCTTAATCCCATTTAAGTCACGAGGAGGCTGGTGCCTATTTTAGCCACCACTGGTTAAAGGCGAAGTACACGCTGAACAGCTCGCCAGACCATTGCAGGACAACTCACACAACCATTCATACTCACACCTAGGGGCAATTTGAAACAGCCAATTAGTCTAATGTGCATGTTTTTGGACTGTGGGAGGAAACCCGAGTACCCGGAGGAAACCCACACAAGCACGGGGAGAACATGCAAACTCCACACAGAAACGCCCCGACCCCGGGAACCAAACCCAGGACCTTCATATTGTGAGTCGAATAGGCTAACCACTATGCCACCGTGCTGCCACCCTTAAAACTTAGTATCCAAAATAAAACAGTTTGGCTCTTTTTTATTTTATTTTAAATTTTTTTAATAAAATCCACAGAGTTTATTTTAGTACTTTTAGTACTCAGTATTCAGTCCTTGTAAGGACCTTTGGATCACATGATATATAAACACCCCCCTATATTCTAATGCGGCATTATAGATTTATAACATTTGGCCTCATCTAGAGTGAGTTACATACTACTTATATAACTGTGCAGTTGAGATTTAAGGGCCTTGCTTTAGGGCCCAACAGTGGAAGCTTGGTGGTATGGAGATTGAACCCCCAACCTTCTAATCAGTAACTCAGAGCCTTAAACATTGAGTCATCGCTGCCATTTTCTATTTCTGTAAAGTATACACTGCTCAGGATCTGCATTTGCATGAACAGCAGGCATAAGAATCTAACAAATCCTGATAAACATAAAAAGAAATTTATTTTCAATGTATACACAACATTTATTTGCCTGCTTATGAGCTGAGGCTTATGAGCTGAGGCATCTTCCAGTGTAAAAAGACTCTCAAAGTTTAAAGTACTCTGAATTATCCTTTAGACTGCAGCCAGGTTATGATTACATTCTTGTAAGCTGCAACCAATAAAACAAAAGTAATATGCAGTAATTCTACAAGATTTCCAAGAAAAGATATAAAAATAGATTTTTAATTTAAAAACAAAAATAAAAGCATTTGTCCTTAGATTAAATATTGTTTATATATTGTAATTTAAATGGGTTTAGAGACAACCCAACCTGCTGCAATATACCATTTAATAAAGGGAACTTTTTTAATAACACCGTATTTTTTGTTCACTCATTTACTTGATATTTCAAATTCCAACTTGGTGTTTGACACTTTATCTAAAAACTATCCAACGTGATTTTATGGTAGCATTAAAGCAACAATACTTACATTTAATTGGTTAAACAGGTGGCAATAATATGTGTTCTGAGAAAAATAAAACCTACACTGTGCACATTTAATATGATTTGTGATGTTAATTGATTACTAAGAAGTATAAATTGAAATTTAAACAAAAAATAAATTACCATTCAGCTCATCATTAAACCAAAAACATCATTCTAAAACAAAGGATTTTCCCAAATAGAGAGAAACTGGGAGGATTGATCTGTACATCCTCAGACGTAATCAAGTAAGTCAAAGTTCTTTCGATAGTCCTATCCCATCGTCTTCTCCTAAATATCCAGAAATATCCATCACTCGCTGCTCATCTTCAGTCAGGCCATACGAGGAGCTGCTATAGTCTGCAGAGAGTGGGAGGCTCCGGCATCGACCAATGCTCTGATTACAGCTAGAGAAGGTGGAACTTCTCTGTCTGTGGTGGTTTGTAGATGAATTGGCTTCTCGCAACTTCCTAGCCAGAATGTTCCTCTGAATGGGGGACGGACCTCTCCTGTTCCAATTTTGTTCTGCCCTTTCTACTGGATCCCTCCCAAAAGATGGGACCCAACTCAATCCACGACTGTCGGTTTCTCGATGTTTTGTTGATACTGAAGTCCCTGAATGAACCACTGTGGGTTTGGATTTTGAGAATGAAGGCATATCTACCCAAGGTTGCTGCCGGTAATCACTGGAGCTGTCAGGTATCCGATATTTAGTCTGAGACCAATCCTCCAGCTCAGGTATTGGATGCTCCCAGGCTCTGGTTCTACAGCTGCCCTCTGGGAGCTGGCGGGGAGCCACTTGAGTCATGCTCCGCTCCCTAAAAGGCTGTGGTTTAGGTAATTGCTGCAGGTTGCTCTCATTGAAGCTAGATGTCCTCCGGAAGTTTGGATTCTTTGAGAAACTGAGTCTGTTTCGTTCCACCATTGCCACCCAGTCTGCGGTGCGTTCTTGTCGTCGTTCCCGATCACTGAAAACAGCTTTGGGTGTGGCCAATGTAAGGTCCACCTTGGGGCCCAGTCTGTTAGGCAGAGTGGCAGAGTTTATATGAGGCCATGTGGGCTCTGTGAAAGGGGATTTGCGGAGGTGACTGATATTCACTTCTTCTTGAGCTTCCAGGTCCTGAGGCTCTGGCGTAAGACCAGCAGATGTTGAGGCTGTGGCCTCCACCATTGTGTCATCAACAGGACTCTGGGAGACATGATAGACCTGTGTGGCCTCTTTAAGTCCTTTCATCTTCATTTCCTTCAGCTGCTGCTGTGCCAAACGATACCCAAAAATTGGAGGAAGAATCTTTTGACCAGAAGGTGAGAGTCGGTCAGGATCCTGGGTTAAGGGCAGGGGAAGGGAGAAACTCTGCTGATAGGCCAGGACTCCCTTGTCTGATGCTGCTCGATTAGACTCAGGGCACGTTCGGCTTTTCTGTAGTACAGTTGCCCCCATACTTTCCGAGAAACTAGGCCTCTGCATGCTGCGTCCACAAATAGAAGCTTCATCTGAGTTCTTATGTCCACTGGGAGGATGCAAAGACTCAGGCCGTGCCGAACCACACTTTGGGGCATGGCATAGTTTCCTCCACACTGTGATGAGGACAGTAACCAGGATGACAGTTAGACATAGGGAGATACCAGCCACCACAACTAGGTTTCCTCCGAGAAAGGAGTCCACAGCTGGAGGAGGTTTGATAGAAGCAGGAGGCAGGATGTCTCCAGAAAAGACAATAGGACAGAATTAGACTTCCAGAAGTTTTATGTTGGAAATAGAAATATGAGCTGGTGCAGATTGCAAAAGAATAAAGTCATGTGTTTGGAGACATGTATTATTGCACGCTGTAAGTATATTAGTGATATGGCTTACCACGGCAGTCCTCCAGGGAACAAAGTGACTGCTCTCTCACCATCCCGGTGCACTGTATCCCACCACCAGGGGGCAGCAAGCACTCACGTACACGCTCTCGCACCCCCTCTCCACAGGTTACACTGCACCCGCTCCATGTTTGCCACGGGCCCCACGTCTCTACTAATAAATTACACACTGGTTAAGCAGAACTGAATGAATTAGAGTAGAAACAGTGGAAACATTTCAGTGGATAAAATGCTGTTGGGTAGTGCTATATTTCTTTAAACGGATATGAAAGCTGTAAAAACATCTCACCAGCATTTCTTTGCACAATGATGCACGTGTGTGCCAAACTGGAGGACTGACTGTAGATGCGTGCATAATGAAAGCAGTACTTTTTCTGGCCATGTTCGAACTGGGAGCAATTAAACTCGGTCTCATTCTCCCCTCGGGTGAGAAAGTGAAAAGCAAGCTGAGAGGGAGTTTCCTGCTCTGTAGCCGTACTGGCCTCCTTATACAGCAGCACCTTCCCTGTGGTGACTGTGCAGGGTGGAGCGAGCAGGCGGACAGACACTGTACCCTCACAGCCACTCTTGTAGATGTTCTCAACCAGAAGCTTGTAGGAGAAGATGCGAGACAGATAGAGGGGTCCTGAGGATTTGATGTCCTGTTGGGTGTAGTGGGACTTGAGAGCTACTTGGATGAAGCCAGTCTCAGTCAGCAGTGAGGCACACTTAAGGTCCACCTGCTGGGACTTCTTAACCTGTATGTTGTGTGTTGTTCGTTTCTGCACCTTGTCGATGGTGTTCTTCCCAATTTTGTTGTGCTCCATGTAGCTGACAACGAGGTAGAGGGATGAGTTGTTGTTCAGGCAGACATGGAAGTCAACATTTGTAGACACAGAAACCTGAAATCCACCAGAGGTGTAGTTCTTATTAACACGTTCCACTCCAAAGTGGAAAGTGGGCCACTGGATGCGTAGTACTGGGCTCCACCACCTGTTCAGGGCACCTTGATAGCTCATTTGGACTAATCTAAAGCTGAAGTTCCCAGCATATCGGAAGCATGTGCAATCAAACTCCAAAACACCCACTGACTGGTTGAATGGCAGAGGTCTATTAAGAACTGTTAAATTCTTATCAAGGTCAACCAAATCCATGGACAGTTCACTGTCAGTCATGTTGGTGTCTGCATTGTATCTGACAAAAACACTGGCATTGCTTAGAGCAACATGTACTGAGGGCCACAGATGTAGACCAGCCATTGCTGAAAAGAGAGGAAAACAATTCCACAAAACACAAAGTTAAACATAAGAGAATAAAAAGTGAAAAGAATACAATGCAGAATGATGAACAGACACCATCTAAGATACTGAGATGGACAGTATGTTATAAAGCTATAGCATTCATGATGGTCCTGATTGTTGAACTTTCCCTTAAACTAATATCTCTATAAAGTCAATTAAGTTCTCTCCTTTAGTCTCACCCTTCTTCAATAGATCTCATCTTTATACTATAGACTTATAGCTAAGGATTGCTGCAGTAAGAATAAACACTGTCCTATTTCAGGTTATACATTACATTATGCTCATACTGTGCATCTCTTCAATGCATTTAGTACAGTTTAGATTGATAGTATAGTACGTACACGAGATGTACAATGATTTATAATTCAACCATCTGGTGCTACAACTGCGGATGGGCTTCCATTTGATTTTATTTATTCTTAAAGTTTCTTTCTCATGTTGTTTCAAGGAACTCTTCCTTGCCATTGTCAGTTCAAGCTCGTTCCTTAGAAATCTAAATTACTCACTCATCAGATGAACTGCTTAATCATATTACAGTTGCAGGGAGGCTGGAGCCCATCCCAACCAACTCTGGACAAAGGCGGGGTACACCAGGAACAGCTCGTCAGAGGATCGCAGGGCCAACACAGTCACACTGGCTCAAGCCCAGGACCTTGCTATGAGGTGGACGTGCTAACTACTGCACCAAATTAATTATCTACATTTATTTCTGTAAAGTTGCTTTGTTACAATATTTCACTTCACTTCATTTTCTGAACTGTTTTATCATTTATTAGGGTTGTGGGAAGGGTGGAGGCCCACCCCCCCCCAAACCGCCCCCCGGGAAAAGAGGGGGACCCCCCTACAACCCTTTTCGCAGACCCACAGGGC